>JASEVX010000001.1:125026619-125143579 GCA_031761405.1 Serripes groenlandicus | reverse complement strand
ATAATCCGAGTTATCGACGTACTCGAACGATCCCTTTAATTATGTAAACTTTATTCATGTATGTTCAGCTACACATGAATAGCAAGGCAGTGAAACGCAATCACACCAAGAAAATGGCGCAGCAGCCGGTCTAATTTCTCATCTGAGAAATCAGGACTGCTGCAACTCTCTTTTGAAATACAAATCCGTTCGAGGAAATATGGTTCGAGTTAAACGATATATTACATGTTCCTATGTTCGAGATATCCGGAGTCCAGTGTAGGTTCGCTAGAGAATTTCACAGTCGTTTGTAACTGATTCCTCTTACTGATGAAACTAGGTGTACTATTATGTGTTTAATGGGATCTCATTAGTTATTATTCATTTGCTACCAAATTATTGTTGAGCACGTTATGTTTTCACGAATAAGTGCAGTTTCAGTAAACGGAATAGTTGATGCTTCTTTACACATATCGAGGGCTTGGCGTGAAACGGTTGTATCTAAAAACCTTTTTTGAAAACCCTGGTTTATGGGCGTTTTGACCCCTTTGTAAACAATGCAAATGTAGGTGCCATTGCTCAGAACGAGCAATGGCACCTAAATTTCCATTGTTTACCAAGAAAAATATTTTAACGCTTATAAAGACTTTATGGCAAGATGATTAGCCTTGGTAAAAAATTACCAATATTAGTTACAACCGTTTCACGCCAAGCCCTCGATTTGTTCTCCTCGGCGTTTTTAGCTTTGTCGCATTAACGTTTCTATGCAGGATGACGCCTTCAACTCAAATGGATAAGCTTGGCTAGTGTGCGTATGTAAAGTCTACAGTTATTTCCCTTTGTCTGCGGAATCCTGACAGTCTATAAGAACTTTTGGAATAACAAACCGTTTGAAATACTATCACATTGAAACTTACTTATACACTCCATGTCTTCGATTCTCAAAGTTGTAAGCCTGCTGAACGTACCTTTAACCCTTTCCCATATACAAGAAAAATGTAGCAGGCGACTATAATCCAGGCAACTTTATGGAAAATCTCTTCAGAATAAAGTGTAATTATTACAATTGCTCTTTGTGAACAAATTACCCCTTTGCCGCACTTTTGTTTAAATTGTCGTCTGCTGTCAATATCCATCAGATTCCACGTTTAAGAAAACGCACCTTTTGTCACAAAGTCTTCAACTATGATCAACATGTATACTTTCAATTATAGAGAAATTCCTCTATTTATTTTAAGTCGTCTACTGAGGATTTGTTGTATGTGATAAAAGGTTTAATATTTTGATAATATGTATTAATACTTCTGATCTAAATTGATCATCAAATTTGCCAAACGTCGGTGTATATGTGAACAAGCTAAATCGACGAACGTAATTGTCGTGATTATGTAAACCACTTACATCTTAAAAGTAAGGCAAAGCTTGTTTGTTGCTTCTTTGGAGAACTAATCTCAAACTAAAGATCAAATAAATGTCTCTTGTATGCATTATTGAAAATAATGCTTATCTTAGTTTTATCATAATACGTTTTGCATTAGAATAATAGCGCACAAAAAGAGAGCGTACATGTAATTAGTATTAGTTAGCATTTCAGGCCCTTCAACAGTTACAGAAATGAACAAATGTTTCAGTCTCATAAACACGTGCAAACATACGTTTGCGTGAATAATACTACTGTTATACCAAGTTCAACTTCCGGAATTGGTTGATTGATTAATTGGGGTTTAACGCCGTTTTCAACAATGTTTTCAGTAATATCAAGACACCTATTCATGTGTTTCCTGGCTTTCTCACACAAGTACTGCCACACAACAATCTTTTCCAGCAACTGGCTGCCTTTTCCGCATAGACTGTTAGCTCATTGGTGTTAGCTCATTGGTGGAAGACGAATGATGCTTGTCACACAGTGTCAAACGGCGAAAAGAATGTTTGCCGATCTCGGGTTCAATCTTCCAACCCCTGGAGTGACAGCCCGCGTCGCTACTGACTGAACTTGCGGGGCTCGGCATTCTGGATTGGTTATAATCGAATATTCGAATCAACCGAAGCCTCCGCTCAGTCAGATCACGAGTTATCTTCCTTGTCTGCCTTCTGGTTGAATATGCACCAAAGGAGCCTCTATAGCTTATATATTACCCTGTCCCACATACAGACGCATTCTGATGCATTTGCAGCAGACGAGCTTTGAAAACAGTGTGACAAAAGGAGAAATTGCTCATGATGAACAAGTTCTCCTTTTGTCACAATGTTTTCAACTTTATTCAATAATTGTTCTTTCATTAATAGATATTACCATATTTATTTAAAAATATGTTCAAGGTCGTCCGCTGCAGATTTATCGTTTGTGGTTAAGGGTTATCAAAGATTGCATAATTAGATTCAATTCGATTAACGTTCTCAATCAATTTGACAATGTAAAGCCGAGCCCCGGAAGCTCAGTCGTAGCGACACAGGCTGTCAATCAAGGGGTTGTGAGTTCGAACCCCAGCTCGGCCAATATTCTTTCCGACATTTAACATGCAATGGGCTAAGAGTATATGTGGAAAACAGCCAGTTGCTTTGAAAGAATATTGTGTTGAGTACGGGTATGAGATAGCCAGGAAACACATGAGTATGTGAACTGGCCGCCGTGATATGACTGAAAAAATGTTGAAAACGGCGTTAAACCCCATTTAATCAATCCATAAATACTCTTAGGGGTTAAGCATTTAGACATGTTCGGATGAACTTTGTTTGAAATCGTTTGATGAGAACGCATGCAGAATGATAATACACATCCCATTGTGTTAAAAGATCACGCGCATGTTGTAAAGATATTAGATAGGACTAATATTAGCCGGTGCGGGGTTTAAGTACATCGTTAAAAAGAATTATTATTAAACCACACTTTGTTGTCTTCTTCAATGCAGCTTTGTTTTTTCAAAGTCAGGGGCGTAGCTTTGCAATCATCAATGTGTGTCTCGTGGGAAAATCAACATTGTGGACTCTGCGTAAAGTATCGACCCGGATCAGCCTAATTATGCCACACAGGCCTACCCGGATAGACATTGTGCGCCTCCTGTGGATTTTCTGTTTCAGGAATCACTACTCTATACATCTATCCCCCTAAGACGGAATGTGTCGGCCGGATAAGTCTGCGCGGACAGCGCAGGCTGATCTGGTCGATACATTACACAGATGTCTATAGCCGCAGCTGCCTTTTGGGGCATTTTTTTTTTACAACGGCGGTACATGTGTGAGGACTCATACTGTTTAAAATCAAAACAGACGACAACAAGAGAGAAAATTGTAAATTTGAAAACATTTAATCAAAATATGGAAACTCTCTATAAACGAAAGAAAACCTATTGCATAAAATTGAAAAGATTGAAACATTATGAGTAATTTCTACTTTTGCCACAATGTTTTCTGCTGTAAATTCGTCAGAAAGCGTCTGTATGTAAGATAGGGTTCAAGCGGACGAGCCTATAGCGTATGAGTACAAGGTGAAATGTCTAAACCGAACTTTTATCCGTTTACTTTTTCCTACTGATTGTTTTGTCAGACCATTTTGGGACCGTCTCGTTGGCATAGTGGTCTGGCATTCATCTCGATGTGTTCGGTCACAGGTTCGATACCCGACCAGGTCATACCAAATACTTTTAACTCTTTCAGCGCCGAATTGTTTAAAGTAGACCCTTCCATGTTCAAAATCGGTCGTCTCAATTTATCATGTAAAAAGAGTTTTGAAATGTTTTGATAACTAAATGGCAAACAATGTTTTGATAACTAAATGGCAAATAATGCTGATTTCAGGCGAGACAGCTCGTTACGAGCTGACTCACCTGAATCTGCATTGTTTGCAAAAAACTCAATATTGCCATTGGCGCTGAAAGTGTTAACCCTTTCCCTCATATAGACGCTTTCTGACGCCTCTGCATCAAATGGCTTTTTTGAAAACTTCATGACTAAAGAAGAAATTGCTCAAAACAAGCAATTTCTCTTTTTGCCACAAAGTTTTCATCTTATTTCAGTAAATATACCCTTATTTATAAGGATTTTATATATTTTTGTGCACATGATTCCAAATTCTTATGCTGCAGATTTGTTGTATGTGGGAAAGGGTTAAATGGTAGTAATGGCTTTCCCACGTTGACGCTCGGAATGTTTAGGTCATCAGTACGACTGGCTCGCTGGTCACAGGATCAATGGATCTGTAGGTCAGGTGATTTACACAGGAAACGTCATGGTATAGAATTGTTGAAAGCGGCTTAGAACGCGTATAAATACTAGACTGTTTTGTAAGACTGACACTATTCGGTCATGCAGTGTTGTTTTATGAAAAAGGATTTGTTGATTGATTGGGATTTAACGCCGTTTTCAACAATTTCTCAGTTATATCACTGCGGCCAGTTCACCTACTCATGCATTTCCTGGTTTTCTCACACCAGTACTCCACACAACAATCTTCCCAAGCAACTGGCTGCTTTTCCACATAGACTGTTAGCCCATTGGTGGAAGACGAATGACGCATGTCGCATTGACCTTTGTCAATCGTCGGAAAGAAAGTTGGCAGCCCGTGTTTTTATCGACTGAGCTACCGCGGCTCGGCTAAAAAAGGATTTGTGTCATTACAGTTCTTATTTTTAAAAAGAAACGATTATTTATCATTCTCATATTGCTTAAGTTGCTAATATTTCCATATCTGAACAGAAAAGAACATGAAACAATATGACATACAATGTATTACAGTTTTGACCCAGCTCCATTGTAGTAGGGGTTTTAACGCCGCTTTTAACTTCTCTTATCATTTTGACAGGTTTGCAGTTGATGACCTTTAACAACTTGGGCGGAAAAGCAGACCAAATGATATTTTGTCCAATATGTTTTCAAAATCGCCTGCTCTGGACACTGCTTGGATAAGGGTGAATGATGACCATCCATATAACAAATAGTAAACACTGTTTTGAAACAGATAGCACGAAATGAAGAGTTGAATTTTTTTTTTTAAATAATGTTTTCCCTTCCAACAAAGCATAAATATCTTCCTAATACTATCGTTTGAAAACATTGTGAGAAAAGGAAAACTTTGTTAGCAAGACCAATTTCACCATATTTTTTCACATTGTGTCTACTCTTTCTGAAAATCAGATTTTTATGTTTAAGGATTGTAACATACTTTTACCTAGATGTTATTGAAGCAGACGACTTTTCAAACATCATATCATATCGTTATAACAGTGTACATCAATTAGGTACAAAGTAAATAGGTTAACCATTTCCCTTATTAGGACGCTCTCTGAAGTATCTTTAGCAGACGACTCTTGAAAACATTGTGGCAAAAGAGAAATTGATCGAAATGAGCGATTCCTCCTTTTGCCACATTGTTTTCAACTTTGTCCTTGAGAGTTCTGTCTCTTTTATTGAGAGCTTCCACAATCTGACTAAATGTCTTCTGAGTCATCTGATGCAGAGGTGTTGTATACGGGGAATGATTGACCCTATTTCAAGTTCATTTTGGTTAATCAAAACGACCGATATCATATCAGGATATGATATCACAATCGTCATATTAGAGTAATGTGTGAGACACGCCAGTCAAGAGAGGGTATCATTGTATTTACGAATAGTGTTGTATAGTCGATTGACTTAGACGTTGTATTTGCAAACAGTGTTGTATAGTCGATTGACTTAGACGTTGTATTTGCGAACAGAGTTGTATAGTCAGTTGACTTAGACGTTGTATTTGCAAACAGTGTTGTATAGTCGATTGACTTAGATATTGTATTTACGAACAGTGTTGTATAGTCGGTTGACTTAGACGTTGTATTTGCAAACAGTGTTGTATAGTCGATTGACTTAGACATTGTATTTACGAACAGTGTTGTATAGTCGGTGGACTTAGACATTGTATTTACGAACAGTGTTGTATAGTCGATTGACTTAGACATTATATTTACGAACAGTGTTGAATAGTCGATTGACTTAGACATTATATTTACGAACAGTGTTGTATAGTCGATTGACTTAGACGTGAACTAAGATGAATAGGAATAGTCAAAGAAACGTGATTGTATAGTCGTCAAAATCAACATTGTGGACTGCGTAAAGTATCGACCCGGATCAGCCTAAGCATGCCACACAGGCCTACCCGGATAGACACTTTTCGCCTCCTGTGAATTTTCTGTTTCAGGAATAACTACTCTATACACCTATTCCCCTAAGGTGGAATGTGTCGGCCGGATCAGTCTGCGCGGACAGCGCAGGCTGATCTGGTCGATATAGTACGCAGACGTCTATCGCCGCAGCTGCATTTTGGGGCATTTTGATGAAAAAATGTGTAGGCACGTGCCTACAGTGCCTAAAGGGAGCTAGTGTACAATTTCAGTAATCATTTTCTTTTCAAAATAATATTAATCTGGAGCCTTGACTTATCAGTATCACCATAAACTCAAGCAAAAGATTAGTCGGCTGGTTTTCCACAAATGTGTTCCGACCGAATTATGATAATTCAAAGTTCGGCGCTGTCCTTTCAAATATAAGTGAGGTGGTTTCTCTCCCTCAGAAATCGGCTCCCGGCCGTTTTAAGAACTCTGTTTATAGACCCAGCTTCATATTGGAGATAGTACACTGACCACGAAAAAGATAGGAATTCGGCCAATAACCATCAAAGGATTGCTTTGCTTTTCAAACATAATGATTTCATCTACATCGTTCTGGCCGTAAAATTACAAGGCGAACTAGCATCAACCAATCTTCACTATAAGGTTAACCATGTTTTCCCTGGATTTCTCTCTCCAGTTCTCGACATAACATTCTCCGTCCTCCTACCTTCCCACATAGTTAGGTCATCTATGGAGAACGAATGAATGTTTGCAACATCTGAAAGAATTAATGGCCTATTCGGGGTTACCTAACGGCCTCTTAAACGTTATCCTTTGTCGTGACCGACCGATCTACAGCGGCTCTTTGGTCCAGCTATTGAACTTGTGACAAAACATATAGCTATAGAACAATTTGTTTCACACACATAACCTGAATATGCAATAAGGCCGTTTTTTAACTGGCCTAGTTCAAATACGATTTGGGTCGCGCGATTGGAAAGCAATTAACAGTATGGCATCTGCGACAAATGTAGATCTAGATCAGTCTGTATATGCGCGAAGTGTCTGATATGAATCTATACACTGTTCGCAAGTGTTTCAAATGACATTTTTCCGTGGGCTTAAAATAAAAACAGTGTACTTCAGGGTTGTATACAGATTTAGATAACATAAATGGTGTTACGATGTTGTTAGTGTAATTCCCTAATCAAATACAACCTTTAACAAGCACAGTGCTTGGTGTGACAGGTCAATCTGAATACATCCCGTGATATCATGTTATCCAAGGCAGTTATTTACCAGCACATGACATAAATACTCGGTTGTTTACATGAACTAAAGCACATATACATTAACTCTTTCCCACACACAGATGTGTGTTGACCCCTCTGCAGCAGACGATGTTTTATAATATTGTGTTAACATGAGAAATTGCTAATAACAAACAATTTCTCTTTTTGTCACAATGTTTTCAACTCTATTCAATGCATATATTTTCAGTAAATAGAGTGTTCTTTTATATATTTGCCTATATGTTTTCAAAGTCGTCTGCTGCCGCTTGTTTGTATGTGGGAAAGTTTTAATCAGTTTGTCCAATAAACTAGGGACGTAGATAAGATCTAATCTCCGTCCCTGGATAAACGAATAATATATATAGATAACATATTTTATAATTAGCCGTGTCGTTTGAAATGAGTCTTGTTTCGTGTACAAACAGTGCAAACTAAGGGGAGAGAGTACGTAGAACGATGCCTCAGCTACATGTATCCTCCTCCGTTGTAATACAGCATTCCTCGTAAATACCAACAATACATCAACGAGTTACCCTATGTATTTACTATGAAGGAATCAGCCTTCGTCGAGTGGTTCACATCGGGGATTCGGAATCGGGCGTTCCGGGTTCGATCCCCAGTCGCACTGCGACGGCTATGGTGGTCTGCCCCTTCACAAGGCACATTGCCTAGCCTAGTTTTGGTTTGTTTTTCCAGGGATCCTGAATAAGTGAACTGTCGCCGTGATAAATCTGAAATAATGTTGAAAACCCAATTAAACAACCATTTACCTCGCAACAATATATCACTATGTGTTCCTCGAAGTAAGATAAACCGCAAATGTACTTTTTAAAACAGTGTATACTCAGATCAGCTTGTGTATACGCAGTCTGATCAAAATATGCACTTTTCGAAAAACAAGTCGGTGAACCATTAGAGAATATTTAGTAACGACATCTTTAGTAACAACTTTATTAAAGCGAAAAGAGAAGACCTTAATTATACTGCATGGATGAGCAAGTTGATCTAGATCTGGCCTAGTCGCAACATCCGGTGGACAAAGTTCATAAACTAGAATGAACCGGTCACTGTAAACTTACAGCAACAACACTTATAGTTTGTATCAACTCTAAACCTTACCTGCTCTGTTTTCAATGAAGGTTTATGGTAGAACACGGTAACCAATCAACCAGTTCAGCCGAGCCCCGGTATTTCAGTCGGTAGCGAGGCTGTTAATCCGGGGGTTGTGAGTTTGAACCCAAAGCTAACACGCTATGTATAAAAGAA
Organism: Serripes groenlandicus; assembly: GCA_031761405.1. Taxonomy (NCBI): domain Eukaryota; kingdom Metazoa; phylum Mollusca; class Bivalvia; order Cardiida; family Cardiidae; genus Serripes; species Serripes groenlandicus. The sequence goes on along the minus strand of JASEVX010000001.1, from coordinate 125,134,959 downwards.
ACCATTTGCTTAGAAAGTATGTTGTGTGGAGTACTGGTATGAGAAAGCCAGGAAACACATGTGTAGGTCAACTGGCCTCCGTGATGTGACTACAAAAGTGTTGAAAACTGTGTTATGCATCAACCAATTAATCCACCAATTAAACTTCACCTCTAGTACGAACCGTTACCACTTGAACGGAAGGCTGATACAATATTTGATTGTCGTCAGCTTTCAAACATGTAAGGAAAACTATAACATAAAGAAATCGGAAGTAACATTATTATACCACAATTATAATATTGTGGGAAAAGTATGAATTGTTCGTTGTGAGCAAACTCTCCTTGTTCAATAATGCTTTTAAAAGTAGACTGCTAAAAGGGCATGACATACCATGAAAAGGGTAACTCGTTCGGTAACGCCAAAGAAAGTCTCGATTTGAACCACATTAGTGTAACTCAAATAAAGACATAACTATCATTTTAACCACGAAAAGACAAAATCCCAATATCGATTACTTTTTAAAATTCACGACAATATCGATCACAATCCATTCTCCTCGATGATTTTTGTCTTTATCTTTCTATAAAGGATCTAGGGTGCTTGTACAGCTAAATGACTTGCCTGTGTGACTCCTTTTCGTATTACGCGGTTAAAATAAGTGTACAACGTATCAATGAGTCACACCTCTTGACTAATCTCAGCAACATAATAGTTGTGCTCTCATTTGAAGACAAAGATCGGTTTGTACATACATGAAATCGCTCCAGATTATATACTATGACTAGATTATTCACGGAATCTTTAGACATTTCTGACTATTGGTACACAAAGATTCTGACCAGACGGGTCCAAGCACGGGTCCGGTGTGATATTTGTTTCCATTAATTAAACTTTGATTTATTGAATGTTTGGTGTTAAACAACACTTTCAACAATTTTGCAGTTATATCACGATATCGATTACTTTTTAAAATTCACGACAATATCGATCACAATCCATTCTCCTCGATGATTTTTGTCTTTATCTTTCTATAAAGGATCTAGGGTGCTTGTACAGCTAAATGACTTGCCTGTGTGACTCCTTTTCGTATTACGCGGTTAAAATAAGTGTACAACGTATCAATGAGTCACACCTCTTGACTAATCTCAGCAACATAATAGTTGTGCTCTCATTTGAAGACAAAGATCGGTTTGTACATACATGAAATCGCTCCAGATTATATACTATGACTAGATTATTCACGGAATCTTTAGACATTTCTGACTATTGGTACACAAAGATTCTGACCAGACGGGTCCAAGCACGGGTCCGGTGTGATATTTGTTTCCATTAATTAAACTTTGATTTATTGAATGTTTGGTGTTAAACAACACTTTCAACAATTTTGCAGTTATATCACGGCGTTGTCTTGGTTAGTTACCAGAAATCCCTGTCCATTTATTCTGACACAAGCCAGTAAGTCGTAATGCTAACCCCCGCATTCCTGAGCGCCGAGGAGGGCTGCCATCATTACCATTTTAAAGTATTTGGTATGACCCGGCCGGGGATCGAACCACTACTTCAACGAAGCGGTCTAGGTTAAACTTAGAATAGTCTAAGTTATGTATTACTCAATTACGTTATCCATAGATGGCTTTTTGAAAACATAGTGACAAAACGTGCAATTTCTCCTTTTGCCACAATGTTTTCCACTTTTTGTCATAGGTTATCTATTCAATTATGGAGATTTTCTATGTTGTGACAAAATACGTTCAAAGTCGTCTGCTGCAGAATTGTCGTATGAGGGAAAGGGTTATCCATAGATGGCTATTTGAAAACATAGTGACAAAAGAAGAAATTGTACAAAACGTGCAATTTCTCCTTTTGCCACAATGTTTTCCACTTTTCGTCATAGGTTATCCATTCAATTATGGAGATTTTCTATGTTTTGACAAGATACGTTCAAAGTCGTCTGTGGCAGAATTGTCGTATGAGGGAAAGGGAGTGGTGTTTGAGCCCGTCCACGAGAAATGGTTACGGTTGGACTTTTGAAAGTGCACATCATTATCCCCACTGTTCGAATATGATTTACACAAGCTCTTGATTGATTGATTTTGTTGTGGTTTTACGCCGCTTTAAACTCTTTCTTTTCAGTTATAACACGGCGATAATTCCTGGAACTGATCTGTTTTCTTGATATTATTTTATTATCGGTCTGCTTTTAATAATTAACATTTACATATAAATGAATAACGAAGCTGAACATAAATAGATGAGCCATCCCGCGAGAAAACAAACATGAGGGCCTCTTCGTAATGTACCGACCCAGATCAGCCTGCGCAGTACGCGCAGACTGGTCCGGGCCGACACATTCCGTCTCAGGGGGATAGAGGTATGGAGTAATAATTCCTGAAAAAGAAAATCCACAGGAGGCGAAAAGTGTCTATACGGATAAGCCTGCGCGGCATACTTAAGCTGATCCGAGTCGATACTTTACACAGAGTCAACAAAGTTGGTTTTATGGCAGGACGGCTCATATATGTAATAAACTTAAATCTAAGGATCACCCGAATATGTCGATAACTCGAAGTTTATTTATGGATCCCTTTGGAATTGGAGATATCGCGTGTGACGAAGTTCACATCTTTTCATCGAATCTAAACTTTATGTCAATTGTTCGTGTGGATGTTTATAAAACGAATCCCACATTTAATACATGGACTACAATATAAGCATGAACACATGTGCAAGTGAGCATTAGTGAACAGTGAAGGTTCAGATCATATTGTCAAACTGCGCAGACTTATCAGAATCTACACAATATGACATGAGCCGTTTCACGCGAGAAAACCAACATTATCACCTCTGCGTAATGTATCGACCCAGATCAGCCTGCTCAGTCCGCGCAGTCCGCGCAGACTGGTCCGGGCCTACACATTCCGTCTCAGGGAAATAGAGATATAGAGTAATGATTCCTAAAACAGAATATCCACAGGAGACGAAAAGTGTATATTCGTGTTCGCCTGCGCGGCATGCTTAGACTGATCCTGGTCGATACTTTACGCAGAGTCCACAATGTTGGTTTTCTCGACGGCTCATATATCATGCGTGTATAAGTAACGGGAGAACGGTTAAGATCTAAACTGTTCGAAGTCAACTTGTAGATCGAGGGCTTGGCGTGAAACGGTTGTAACTAAAATTTGTATTTTTTTACCAAGGTTTTTCACCTCGCCATAAAGTTTTAATAAGAGTTAAATAATTTTTCTTGGTAAACAATGTAAATTTAGGTGACATTGCTCGTTCTGAGCAATGGCACCTGAATTTGCATTGTTTACAAAGTGGTCAAGATTGCCCCTAAACCAGGGTTTTCAAAATAGGTTGTTAGTTACAACCGTATCACACCAAGCCCTCGTGATGTTCTCATACACTGGTTAAAGTTTGACAATACATGTACACACCTTTACAAAAAAAGAAGGTCAGGATCATGTCCGCTCGTTTGAGTGATATCACTATATAAAACAATGAATTTCTCGTTCTGTTTTCTTCAGTTTACACACATCATTGATATTAGATAAATTTATGTATGGTGTTTTACGCCGTTTTCAACATTTAGTCATCTATATCTCGGCGACCCCTGGTTAAATTACCTCTAAAATTTATCCAGTTATCAATCGTAATGCCAACACTACTCTGTGAGGGAAATCCGTTACCATCATTTTTTTTAAAGCATATGGTATGACCCGATCGAACCTACAACCTCCCGCACTCGAGCGGACGCTCTACGACTACACAATCGATGCGGTATATTTGATAAGTGGATAGATAGTACAGTCAGAGGGTCCAACGTTCAAAATAAACGAATATAATATGTCATGATCAAAGAGCAATGTCAGTTCGGAAATAACTATACACTCTTGAACTCTGGTCCGTTGAAATGACAACCAACTTCATTTGCACTCACATTATTGTAGTGTAATTACACCAAACGTCTCTCAAACATAACTCCATATGAACCGTCACGGGGGAAAAACCAACATTATGGCCTCTGCGTACTGTTAGGACACAGATCAGCCTGCGCAGTCCGCGTAGACTGATCCAGGCCGACCCATTCCGTCTCAGGGGGAAAGAGGTATAGAGTAATGATTCCTGAAAAAGAAAATCAACAGGAGGCGAAAAGGGTCTGTCCGGGTTAACATGCGCGTGATGCGCAGTCTGATCTGGTCGATACTTTACGAAGAGTCCACATTGTTTGTTTTCTCATATTGTATTGTTTAAAGGCTTGTCTTTGTTTTCTATGATTGGATGGTTGATCGATATGTTGGATGGTTGGTCAGTTGGTCGATCGGTCAGTGGGTTTGTTTCCTGGCTGGTCTGTTAGTTTGTTGGCTGGTCGGTTGGTCGATTATTTGTTCGTTAGATTAACTAACTGAGAGATTGGTGGTATGTATGCCGTTTAATATGAAGTATTTCCTAATTCCAGTCATACCACGGCGACCAGTCACATCACAAGTGCCAGTCTCGTTTAAAATCTTAAAATAGCATTTGAATATATAGTCAAATTATATTTTTAGATTTTAAACGAGACTGACACCTGTAGTTCCCATGCAATGTTTTCTTCAATGGCTCGCACACGCAGCGCTTCCAGTAACAATTTCCCCTATACAACAGTCAAACTTTTCGTGGAAAGCATTTTTTAGTTTAGGAAACGATTCGAACTGGCGTTTGTGTACAGTTAAAATCAAGATTAGCCTGTGCATCCGCACAGTCTGACCACGATCTACAATGTTGACATGTTACTATTGTAAGATAGTAAGTAGATTCTGATAAATCGGAACCTTTCCCCATGTATAGGCTCATTTATCCGAGTGGCGTCACCGACAAATAATACTATCGTTATCTATTTAGAGACGCAACGGGCTTAAGGATCGTACAGAATCATAGAAAAGAAAAAATGATATCGGAAAACATAAGCGATAGAGTAGTCATGTTTCTTGCATTTCACCAGTAACGCTCATTAGTGACTTTGTTCGATTTTGTCATTAAAGATGTTTATAGTCTATTACTCATCTCAATCTGAAAGACGTCGTCGAACAATAGACAATATGCTAGGAATACATGCCAAACATCAGGTAATATGTTCTTACGAATAGTATATATCATTTTCTACAGAATATCAGGGAATCTGCTCTACTGTCCATGTACAAGACACGATTTTCCAGTATAGTACCGATTGTCCCGAGGAGATCATGTTTACGTGTATTGCCGTTATGATATCAGAGAAATACTATCGCTAACAACGTCAAACAGATGGCTTTGAAAATGGCATGGCAAACTGTAAAAACTCTCTATATAAGAAGTTTTAATTATTGAATAAAGTTGAAAACATTGTGACAAAAGTCATCCGCTGCAAACGTGTAAAAAAAACGCGTCTGTATGTGGGAAAGGATTAAACTGTTAAATGCATGTTGATACACCTGTAGCAGCGTAAATTAAAACAAACACTTTGTTATCAAAGTGAAGCTTAAATGTATCTCTACTCTTCAACAATATATAATCTATTCATGCTGGAATTATCAGACTTACATATATTGTTCATGAAGCAGACCTTTTAATCTTCTTGATGAAATGTCATACATTCGGGAAACGCCTGTCTCTCCTGAAAACTGCATTCACGGTGTTATTTAAACATTCAATTTAAGTTGTTTTACTAAACGTCCTAATGGACTATAAATCTAGCGGACCAATGCTCAACATGGAAGGGTCGAATTTATCAAATTCAACAATGAAGAGTTAACACCAATGTACATTTGCATTAATTTATGTAAAACCGGAGATGCCATTTGACCCAGACTTATTTACATAATTATAATCCTAGTCGCACTAAATGGAAATAGGGGATGGACGTTTCTTGTTACCTCCCTTAGTTCCCGTCATTGTCGTTCTTATTGATATAATTACTTTGATGGTCATTTTCATCAACAATATCACCATCATCATCATCATCATCATCATCACCATAATCATCATCATCAGCAGCAGCAGCAGCAGCAGCAGCAGCAGCAGCAGCATCAACATCATCACCATTATCATCATCGTCAGCGTTTGCACCATCAGCATCATCAGCATCATCGTTATCATCATCATCATCATCATCATCATAACCATCATCATCATCATCATCATAACCATCATAATCATAATCATCATCATCATAACCATCATCATCATCATCATCATAACCATCATCATCATCATAACCATCATCATCATCAGCAGCAGCAGCAGCATCAACATCATCACCATTATCATCATCGTCAGCGTTTGCACCATCAGCATCATCGTTATCATCATAATCATCATCATCATCATCATAACCATCATAATCATCATCATCATCATAATCATCATCATCATCATCTTCATCATCATAACCATCATCATCATCATCGTTATCATCATCATAACCACCATCAGCATTATCGTTATCATCATCTTCTTCATCATCAAGGGTATCGTTTTCATCATCATCATCATCATCATCATCATCATCAGCGTCATCATCAGCGTCATCATCGGCATTGCCATCATCATCGTCGTCAGAGCATATGTTGGCTTTTGTAAACAGCGTAGAACCAGATCAGTCTGAGCATCCGCACAATCTGATATTGATCTACAATGTTCACATAATACTAAAACAAACTTGTTTGAGAATATGTCACATGGTGTAGATTATGATAAGACGGTTGGACAGGGTGATCTGAACCCGCAATAAACAGAAATGTCGATGTGAGCCTTTTTGCACGGATGGGCTTAAATGTAGAATACGTTGCAGGTTCTTACCCTTTATACAAAATGGTTACAGCGCCAAATAGTTAAAAGTAGACTCTTCCATGTTCAACATTGGACGACTCTATTTTCATGTTATAGAAATTCTGCAATATTTTAATAACTAACGGTCAAACAATGCTGATTTCAGGTGAGACAGCTCGTTACGAGCTGACTCACCTGAATCTGCATTGTTTGCAAAAGGCTCAATATTGCCATTGGCGCTGCAAGAGTTCACGTTAGGCGATATGTCTTCTACACTGGACATATCCGTTCACTATTGGGACGATACGTGGCTTTCAACATAGTTTCATGTTGTATGCGGGAAAGGTTTAATTGATAGTGTTCTTTAACAACTTGTGAATGCATGATGAGCCATTGCTGCTCTTGTAACACTTTTTCCAACTGTTTTGATTAGTTCATTTATACAGATTTCTTCATAAAGGGAAATCATTTACGTTCTTTCATGACTGATCGGGCAGAGGGTTACTGCCCTTCAGCTGTAGTTGTGAAATGGCTAAAAGAAAACTGTTAACCTTAACCCACATACAGATGTTTTATGCTATTTCAACAATAATTTAGCCACGTGACAGGTTGGTTGGTTGGGTGGTATGGTGTTGCCTTGCCGTGTGAACCCTGGGAACAATGGACATACTATTCAACGGTTCACCTCATGGTAGTTTCGACTCGTTTACTTTGAGCACTCAATACCGGTGCACAATTAAGAAATAGAACTTGATGCAACATTGAAATCATTGTTGAAATTGGAGAATGTTCTCACATTGTTTTCAAAAGTCGTCTCGAAGCGTCAAATAACGTCTGTGTCCAAGACAAGGTTAATACATGTCAGGTTTTTAAAATATAAAAACGAGCATGGTTTATTGGAAATCTCAGAGAGATGACAAAATCTTATTACATACAAATTCATCAGAAACCTCCATTAGTGAGTCTTATCGTTTAGATGATTATAAAGGCGTTTACAGTCTATTAATGGCCCTATTTCTAACAACGTGCTTGGAATATACAGCTTACATAAAATAAGGTATACGGATACTCAACTCTCTCTCTCTCTCTCTCTCTCTCTCTCTCTCTCTCTCTCTCTCTCTCTCTCTCTCTCTCTCTCTCTCTCTCTCTCTCTCTCTCTCTCTCTCTCTCTCTCTCTCTCTCTCTCTCTCTCTCTCGTTCTCTCTCTCTCACTCTCTCACTCTCTCTCGCTCTCTTTCTATCTTTCTCTCAATCTCTATCTCAACTCTCTCTCTCTCCCTCTCGCACGCACACCCATCCGCCCACACACACACACACACACACACACACATATATATATATGTATATATCCCTATATCACTCTCTCTCTCTTTCTCTCTCTCTCTCTCTCTCTCTCTTTCTCGCTCTCTCTCTCTCTCTCTCTTTAATTCGCTAGATCTCGACTCTATCAGGTAGAGGTCTAATCTAAGAGCCTCTTTCTTTTACTCGCTCTGTGATCAAAACTAATCGATGTACACCCATTTACATGCAATTTCTAGGAGGAACTAGAAAACGGCATGTGATAATTATAAGTGTTACAAGACTTCAGTTTTAGCTAAGCAGAGTATAGATGTGGCAAATAATCGATGGCCCTCGTTTTACATGAAATGTCACTGAGAAAGCAATTGTGTGTGACATTTTAGCTAGCTAAATACGTACACTGAGTATTGAACTAAGACACGAACTTAAAAGTCATGCTAATGATATTCAAAAGAAAGATTTGCTAGGTTTTTTCCTTATTTCTTTTTTGTACATATATCATATGAAAAACGGCTTCCTATAAATATGTCTCGTAAATGTTTAACAGGCAAAAAAATGTTTAATTTTAATTTCAAATTGAAACGGAATCTAGGCACAGTAGCTAGAGTTACAATTGAAATAAAAACATCATCATCACTACAGAAATCGATCCATCAGCTTAGACCTATTGTTAACCCTTTCCCACATACAGCAAATCTGCAGCAGACGACTTTAAAAACATTTTGACAAAAACCTGAAAAATCTCCATAAAAGATAGCCTAATTATTATTATTATCAATGAGCAATTTCACCTTTGGCCACAATGTTTTTAAAAGTCGTCTGTTACTATTGCGTCAAAATGCGTCTGCAGGTGGGAAAGTGTTACATTACTGTGAAATCGAATTATCGGCGTGTTCGAGTTATCGGCGGGATTATACCAATTAATGTTATGTTTTATCAGATTCGTAATTCATTTAGATTCGCGTAAGTGTTTATTATGAAAAGCAAGCCCTTGGTAAAAGCATATAAACAACCTAATACATCCGTAGTTCTAATTGTTCAGTGCAGGCTGATCTTGGTCGATACATTACGCAGATACCATAATGTTAGTTGTATCGGTGGACGCCACATATTCGAATAGAACGCGCCTCAAAAATAAAAATCGTGACTGAAAAGTGACGTTAAAGACGCGTTATTCTTTTTAAACGTAGTACACAAAGATGAATATTATATGTACGTGAAGGTACTCTTAAGAGTCAAATCGTGATATAAGTTCGGGGATAATTAGGGGAGATTAAGCTGCGTGTTCAACTTTAAAACGTTCTACAAACAGCAGATCTGTAGCAGGTTTGAAGCAAATAGCAATGGTATGCATGGAATATGTCTACATAAAAGTATATTTATTGAAAATATATGAAAAAACATTATCAGAAAAGTAGAAATCACCCATGGTGAGCAAATTCTGTTCTTGTCACAATGTTTACAATCGTCAATTGATGTAGATGTGCCAAATGTGGTGGGAAAGAGTGCATAAATCTGATACAATAAATTGCTCTTTCTATCTTAAATAATGTCCACTAACTGACCCGCCAATCCCTTACGTACGGTTAACGACTGACACGGACCATGTCAAACAAATAATCGTTTGTTTGGTGCTTTACCCATTTTTAACGGCGTTTTCTGGATAATTTAACAGTACTACTAGTTCTTTGTATCTGACATCATTCAGTAAGTTGTCATGCTGTCCCCACAATGCAGAACACAAAGGTGAGTGTGAGAGAGCCCATTCTACAATGTCTAAATTCTTTTGAAAGACCCAGTCGGAGATCGAACTTGCGACATCCTGCACCACCGAGGCGCTCAGGAAGATTGTTATGATTAGCAATAGTAATCATATTGCACACACAAATTAGAGTCCCGATAAATCGAAGTCGAACGGCACCCATAAATTACTCCCAGTTATTAAAATATTTGAGCGATCCATCAATGCATGCTTAATTGTGTATGACAATACAGCTTCCAAATTCATTTATAATTACATGTTTATTTTGTAAAGTAAACCAGTGAACACCAGTTCTAGGTTTTTATTTCGAACTTCTACTATGCTGTTTTCGAAATTCAGATCCGTTCTGGTTGATTGATTGGGGTTTAACGCCGTTTTTAACAATTTCTCAGCCAGGTCACCTACTCATGCATTTCCTGGTTTTCTCACACCAGTACTCCACACAACAATCTTCCCAAGCAACTGGCTGCTTTTCCACATAGACTTAGCCCATTGGTGGAAGACGAATGACGCATGTCGCATTGACTTTTGTCAATCGTCGGAAAAAAAGTTGGCCGAGCCGGGATTCGAACTCACAACCCATGGATTGACAGCACGCGTCGCTACCGACTGAGCTACAAGGGGCTCGGCTTCCGTTCTTAGAATTGATTCTAGTTAAACGAAAAATTCGACTTATCACATGTGTGGGTTATCTCTACTGTACTTGTATAATTTCTTTTTTTGTCTGTCATAGCCGTTCTCAATGCGCTTCAATAGTCCATGTAAGAGTAGATTGTGACTCGGGAAGCTATAGATCAGACTGCTCGGAGGCCCACACTAATCTAGATATGCAGCGATCACAAAGTGCAGAGAGTCGGTTTTCGCGTGTCGTTTGTCCCATATGTGTGACAGTGGTGTGTTAAGTGATATATAAAGGGTCTTAAATTCCAAATATTTTATATATGATGCTCGTCATGCCAGTTTACAAATGTAACAAATGCTGGTTTCGATGACAATGTTCCAATTGGATTATTTCACATAACAGTGCAGTACATACCATTGCCATAAACATATGAGCCGTCCCGCCGTCTCATGTGGACAGAGGTATAGAGAAATGATTCCTGAAACACAAAATCCACAGAAGGCGAACAGTGTTGGTTTTTCTCGCGGGACGGTTCATATGTTCTTGTTTATAAAAGGTTTATAAAAGGTTGAGAGTTTTACATCGATAATACAACATATCCTAATCAATCAGAAAATCTATTTTATCTGATTTTTTTTAAAAATATGGACTACAATTTCATGCACGTTTTAAAATCCTTAACGAAAAAGGTTTCTGCTGACAAACTTACATTCTGCACATGAAATATATTTAATACAACATGGATAAAGAACATTTGCGAGAGATTTAAAATAATTAATAAGAAACCTATTAAAATAATGCTGAATCTTTACTATAATTTCTCTCAGAAGAAAATTGAATGCGGATATACAAGTTATGTTTCATGGAAAAGTGTTAATTGAATGATTTATTCGAGCTTAATGCCGTTTGTCAGTGTTGCAGTTCATCTTTTATAAAAAGCATGTGCTGACAAATCCATTACAGAAATGTGTTCGAGTTAAACGATATATTCGATCTATCACGTGTTCGACAAAATATTAAAACAAATCCCCCCCTTCAAGGGCATGTAATGGCTCAATCAGACGTATCATCATTCAACTCAATATTGAAGACGATTATTGACAGATTACTTCTTAACCATGTTCCACAGACCTTGTCTGACACCTCTTCAGCAAACGACTTTTGAAAACATTGTGGCAAAAGGAGAAATTGCTCATCATGCAAGTTCACCATTTGTCACAATGTTTTCAACTTTTTCAATAATTGTTCTTTCATTCATAGACAATTTCCATATATTTTACTGTAAATGAGTTTAAAGTCGTCTGCTACAGCTTTGTTGTGTGTTGGAAGGGTTTCAGTGTGATACTCAGCGGAAAGTCTGTATATCATATCTCTCTAGAAAATATTGAATGTTTCAACTTATTTCATCCAAACAAATTTATCCTCAATTGACGTTCATCCTTTCTCCATAACAGAAGCTTTCTTAACCCTTTCCCTCATATAGACGCTTTCTGACGCCTCTGCAGCAGACGGCTTTTTGAAAACATAGTGACAAAAGAAGAAATTGCACAAAACGTGCAATTTCTCCTTTTGCCACAATGTTTTCCACTTTTAGTCATAGGTTATCCATTTAATTATGGAGATTTTCTATGTTTTGACAAAATACGTTCAAAGTCGTCTGCTGCAGAATTGTCGTATGAGGGAAAGGGTGAGGTATCTGCAGAATACGACTTTTTAACACATTGTGGCAAAGGGGAACTTTCTGATAATGACCAAACTCTTCTTTTAACACAATGTTTTTCATTTTTATTCAACAATCGTTCTTTGATTTAAGGATTAATAGGTGTTTTCAAAGTCGTCTGCTGGGCTGTAAGTAGGAAAGGGTTAATACTTCTAAATCAAGAAAACTTCAACCCATAACAAGGAGTATGAAGTAACTTCTTGTTATAAGATTCCATGTGTTAAAATCCTAATTTGGCTTCCAAAACCTATGTTGTGGGTACTCAAAATAATTATCACAGTGAATCACCGTTTTCCAGAAACTTAAATGAAAGATTGCCATAACACGTTTAATAAACGAAACGTTTTTTTTTTAAAAGAACAACAAGGACTGAAACTGAATGGAACAGACTAGGTTCTGCACTGATCCCTGTAAACGGTTTGAAAATAAATGTTAAAAACTTATCAATTCTTTTTTTTGAGAACCACAACGCAGGGTTTTATTCAACAATAAGAATAATAAAAGAGATATCGTGGGGAAAAGCAAGTTTAATTAATCCGTAAGTTTGTCTCGTTCAGCCCGAGTGCCTGTGGTATCGTCTGACCAGGTTCGTCACAATGCGCCATGTAGTCGGACAATCATAACAGAACACCATTGATAACGATTGTGACTAGAACGGCTATTCTAGTATGCAAATTCGACGACATTGCTATGATTGTTTAACATTCCTCAAGTCGTTTTATGTGGGACCAGGGTTCATTGTATTTCGGGCATGGACGAATCTATTCGTTTTCCAATGTCGACATATCGGTCACTCAGCACGAAACAGTCGTAATTGTTTCTAAAAGTGTATGCAGTTACAACTGTTACACGCTGAAACATCGATACCCTGGATAATATACTGTCGGAAATGACCGATGGTACACGTTGTCAAATACATCATTCGCATCCATTAAAGATGGAAAGTTAAGTAAATTAGGAAAGGCAGGTCCCTCGGAGTGCATTATTCGTTTGATTTGCTTCTCCTTCCATTGACCTTTAATCCCTTTTAAATGTATAAAGAAATTAATCAATGTCGCAAATTGCCGACAACCATTGATGATTAAGGAGTAATGGTGTCGTATTGTTTGGTCCATGACGTTTCAGGATAAATAATCTAAACGAGTGTTTCTTCTTCATTGTCTTTGTCGTCGCATCCTCCTCTCAGTATATTTTCCGTCTACTATTTTTTTTTTTACATCATTTATTTTCTCTTTTTTAAAGTTGCTGTTGTTGTGATGTTGTTGTTCTTCTTCTTTTCTTCTTCTTCTCCTACTTCTTCGTCTTCTTCTTTTTCTTCTTCTTCTTCTTCATCATCTTCTTCTTCTTCTCAGTAAATCTGTTACGCTCCTAAAAGACTGAAGAAAGTAAATTTTTAAAAAATCTGTGCAAATATTGAAATAAAATAATTTTGATGAATAGAAAAATCGATGGGCCGATTAAAATGAAACTGGGTAAACTAAGTGACTTATCTCATTGTTGAGTGAAAGAATTCTTACATGTATTTAACAAACAGAATTACCTTAAGTTACGAATTCCCTCACAACCGTCCCACAATTACTTTCAGAAACAATGACATTCCAATCTAGAATTTAAAAACACCTGACGTTTTGACATTTGTGGCGTAAATGTTGACAGTTGTGACAACACCAGATGTTAAGCGTCCTCTGACTGGTTCTTTTTCCATCCAAGGGTTGCGTGTTAACAGTTGTCTAATGGACGCAAGAGAGATAACAACAGGCTACTCCCATTTTTGTGGCGATTGGTTGACAATCGCCACAGTGCTACCAAAACAACAACAACGAAACAAAATTTATATAGTCGTATTTGAACAATCGGTTGGATATTTCTGCAAAGGCAATTTACTCACTTCCGTTAAACCGCCATATATATATATAGTTCCATCAGTGATGCAGGCACACGATTAATAATGATAATGTTAGTGCTACTTTGATACCGGATTGGTACTAATATTTGAGATTTATCGAGAAAATATCTAAATAGAGTTAAACTATTTACATATTATCTTTCTTCATGTTTGGGCAGATAATAAATATCATCGGGCGTCTTGGGTACGCTATGCAGAGTATCATGATACTCCTGTGCCTCGTTTTATTTTTACTGTAGTCAACCGTAACCTTTTGACCTTTAACCTGATTCGGCAGGAGTTGGTTGTACTCTGATTATCTTCGTCATGATTTGGCAGATAATAAATATCATTGCGCGTTCTGCCTTGCAAATAACGACAACTCTGGTGATACTCAAATCTGGAAATTCCAAAAGGTTCTATAAATAGCTCGCGAGACCAAAAACCAGAAAAGCTTGTAAATCTCAATATTATAAACGCTTTATTTTGTACTTGTTTAAATATATGAAAGCGTCTAGATAATAAGACTGGTTTACAAAGGTTTAAAGGACACACGATGGCAGTGTGTACACACGTTATGTATACACGTCTGCACGTTCTAGAGTCAATTAGCAATCAATGCTGACAGTGTAGCCTAATTGAGTTTGAAGATCTAGCATTATAATATATGCCTATATTTTCATAAATTAAACAGTTTGGCAAATAGTGAAATTGTGCTTTTGGAGCATGTTTTGTGTTTGTTTTTGCACTCACATTATTCGAAGCAGTTTAACAACCTCAGAGACATATAAATACACTGTGACAACCCTCAATCATGCAATGTGAAGGGACTAAATTGAACAGACCTGTTTAATATCGGACATAATTGAAACAAACACCAAACTAATGGATACTGTTTTCTCTCCTTTCTTTAGTCATTTCTAAAGTGTAAAATATATTTTATCTTAATATGGCCTAACGACCTGGTGATAAACATGTGATTACCCAAACAATTTAGATTACAAATAGTCATTCTAATGAGCTAAAACGGTAGTCTATCGAATACCAACTAGATTTTTCATAACTTTGGAATGGCCTAATTTTGAACACATCATGACCAATTTCAGAACGTAACTAAATAATCACCAAGACAACATTCTGGCAAACTAACATTATTCTACTGTCAAAAGATGCAGGGTTGATACATTCTCAAATATACCCGCACCAGAGTCATCGCAAGCCCTACACCGATATACTGCTTGTTACTTTGCAGGATTTTCCATACGATCGCCACTACAGTGCCATTGGCGCTTTGATTTAAAGGTTTATTATTCCATTTACTTACAACCGCCACCTTATTTTGTCACGAAATATATTTCGGTATATTCCAGGACATTGATGGAATTATTCGGGTTCCATTTCCATGAACCATTCTAAACGCATTATATGATTCGACCTTTAAAATTAATCATAGATTTCTTAGACACGATTTCTGATTAGCTCAAATATGGTTTATTCAACCACAAATTGTATTAATATGTGCTTTTTAAATGCGAATGATAAATAAGAACAATTCGTCAGCATTGGCCAAAATCAGTCAGTGGTCGTATAGTTTGGTTAGAGCATTTACCTTTCTCGGAAAAGACGACATTTGACACCGGCATATTGTGGGGCTGGGGGATATTTACACCGCGGCTTATTATTATGAGCCAGTGCTTCAGGAAAGGTACAAGTTGGATGTTGTGAACAGCATAGATCCAGACCAGCCTGTGCATCCGCACAGTCTGGTCAAGGTCTACACTGTTCATATATTACTTACACCAGCTTGTTTGAAGAATATGTCAACGTGTGTAAATCCTGATAAGACAGAGCATGTGTAAAAAACAATGAACTAGGTTTGCAAGCACAATTGGAATTATTAAAAATAAATATAAGAGAAAAATCTATTGCATATGGACAAATAAAAAGCAAAGTTAGAAATAATAAAATACAAACGCTTGAAGATGAATATAAACTTTTATCTCTCAAACAAGTAGAAATGAAGAAAAACTTCAAAATATTGAAATCGAATTAATGCATCTTTATGAAGTTAAAGCAAGGGTGCACACATTAGATCAAAGATAGAATATATAGAACAAGGTGAAAAAAGTGCAAAATATTTTCTAAATTTCGAAAAAGCAGACAAAAAAAAAATCTTTTAAATAAGGTTGGAAGTAATGGAAAATCGTATACAGATATACATGACATTCTTGAGGAAGAAGTAAAATTCTATGATAATTTATATCATTCTGATAAAGCAGAAAATACACAAATTAAAGATTATATATCACACACTCAACATGATGTCAAACTCTCTGACGCTGATGCAAATTCATGTGAAGGACACTTTATACACGTTTCGAATGTAATCAGGCAATCAAGGAAATGAAATGTAATAAAAGTCCTGGACTGGACGGCTTAACCATCGAATTGTACAATCATTGTTGGGATATACTGGGTCCTGTGTTGACCAACGTTCCCAATGAAGGATATAACAATTCAGAGTTGACATACACACAAAGAACAGGATTTTTATCATTATTATATAAAAAAGGAAATCCAACATGTCTCGAAAACTGGCGACCTATATCTTGACTGAATGGTGATTATAAAATAGCAGCCAGAGTACTAGCTAATAGGTTGCAAAAGGTTATTCATAAAATAATTAATAGGGATCAACAAGGATACATCAAAAACAGATTTATTAGTTATAACATTAGACAAACTCAGGATATTATTGATTATGCTGAACTTTTACAAATAGATGGAGCCATAGTTTCCCTAGATTTCAGAAAAGCTTTTGACACCTTAGAATGGAATTTTGTATACGAGTCTTTGAATTTCTTTGGTTTTAAAGATATTCTCTTCAGATGGGTAAAAACACTCTATTGCCAATCTTGTATCATAAACAATGGTTGGAGGTCGAAAACATTCAAACCTCAAAGAGGTGTCAGACATGGTTGTCCGGCATCTTCTCTGCTATAGATCATCGAAGCCGAAATCATGGCTCTAAAGATATGAAGCTCCAAGTGGATACACGGTATAGAGATAAAGCATTCCATTGAAGAATTACGAATTTCGCATTTAGCGGATGATACTACCTTATTTTTAAAAAGCGCAAATGACGTACAAAACGCATTAAACAAAGTGACACTATTTGGGAAACACTCTGGACTAAAGTTAAATTCTAACAAAACTGAAGCAATATGGATTGGAAAGCATTAAACCACAACAAACCTGGTAATATAGCATGGAGATATAGCCCAATCAAAGCACTTGGTGCTTACTTCGGAACAAATGTACATGAATGCAATGAATTAAACTGGAATAATAAATTAAAACAGTGTAACAGTATTATTGAAAACAAACACAAATTAACATTTTATGGCAAAATTCAAATAATAAATAGCATAATCATCCAAATTTTGTTCTCTATTCCAGTCATTATTAGTCCCAAAAAAGCGAATTAACATAATAAACAAATTAATATTTAAATTTCTTTGGAACAACAAAGAGGAAAAAAATTAAAAGATCAGTAATTACAGGACCGAAATCCAAAGATGGACTTGGGATTATTGACCTAGATGCCTTCATCACTTCTCTAAAAGCAAAATGTCAAAACCCACTGGCAAATAATCCCAAAATATTTCTTAAATAGATATGGAAAAAAATTACTTGATATTTCACATGAATCTGGATTCTATACGCAGCATTGATACATCACACGTAAGTGACTACTACAGAAGTTTACTTGAAATTTGGATTAAAGCAAAAAATAATGATAAAATAAATCTAAATACTTTTGACGATATCAGAAAACAGCTCATTTGGGGAAACAAATTCATCAAACACAATCGTAAATGTATAATATTCAAGAAATGGGTAAATTCCAACATACTGTTTATTAATGATATAATAAACAAAAATGATTATGTCTGTGAGGAAACAATATGCAATAAATTGAATTTGAAGATCAATTGGATAGCCGAAACGCTTACGTTAAAACAATGTATCCCAAAGGCATGGTTAAACATACTCACATCGAAAAGATCAATAAAATCAAAAGTCAAAACCAAACTGGAAACTACAATATTCAACACGCAATTCAATTCGATAACAAACAAAGAAGTATATCAGAGTA
This sequence comes from Serripes groenlandicus, assembly GCA_031761405.1. Lineage (NCBI taxonomy): Eukaryota > Metazoa > Mollusca > Bivalvia > Cardiida > Cardiidae > Serripes > Serripes groenlandicus. Next base: position 125,116,741 of record JASEVX010000001.1, on the reverse strand, counting down.
TTGTAAATACAAAGTTCGATGAACCTTACATTCATAAATATTGGAATGAACTACTTCATCACAAAGCCAACTGGTCGACTATATATGAATTCATTAACAATCTATACGACAACAGAATAAAAACAATTCAAATACCGACTAATACATAAAATCTTTTCGTCAAGAGAAACACGTTTCAAGTGGAAAATGATAGATTCTCCTAACTTTCACGTTTGTAATATACCTGAAACATACGAACATGTCTTTGTACATTGTCCATTAGTTGCAGACAGTTGGTCAAAATTACGTAAACTGTTGGCAATATGTGGAATAGACAAAAACATCTGTTCAATGCAGACAGTAATCGAAAGGTATAAACTACGCCAGTCTAAATATCATCAACTTAACATCACTATGTTGTTTTTGTATATACAAACCCTATTTCCTTAGTGAAAGCAGAACAAAATTCCACAATATATGTTTACTGTTCAAACAATAGTTCTCCTATCTTTGGAAGATAGCAAACAGGAAAAGTACAGTTGACGCCATGCTTAAAAATGTTCACGACAATCTTTAATAATATTAAACAAAACATTTTTCAAGTTCAAATTAAGTTGGTCTTACCGTTAAAATCAACATAAAATAATAAAACTTACTCATAACAGACACACATATACACAAACATTCGAACGCGCGCATGCCACACTCGATCACTTCATCATTCTAGCGATTGTTTCGTTTTCGTTATGTACTAATTTGATAATACAGTGATGATTCTTTATACCTAAAACGACTTTAAACACTGCAGCAGCAGTATTCTATTTGCTTTCTAATAATTGGAATTGTTTCTGACAATGTCCTGTATTTTCATTTTCTTTAACAAATGTTTACAGTTGCTGTAAATTGTGTTACCTATGCAAAAAATGTATGATAAAAGAAAATGGGCTGTAAAGTGACAGTTGGAAAAAAAAGACAGAGCATGTGTACAATACTATCTGAACATACACTGTTCAGAAATACCAAAGGGTACCGTTTCTCATGCACTAGCTCATAGAACGTAATCTGTTCACTCAGCAGTAAATTTACAAATGGCGTATCTATATTATGGTGAAATATTATTTTTGCCTGGGAAAATGGTCTGCTGTCATATACAGTTGAGTACAATACGATGGTACATAAATAAAACTGAAAGTATTGACGAATGCCTCAAGGTACATAGCCTCGTGATTGGCAGATCTGATCATTTTGTTTAAAATAGTAAACCTACTATAGATATATAATGACAGTTAACGAATATACCCAAATGATGGGTAGTTCATCGATTTCCTGTTTATGACGCGGATCCGAAATGTTCATAAAAATTCATCTTAGAAAAATATCCGAGGCATCTATCTGTAAACCGAAGAACTTTCATTTTATTTCGAAAAGTAGATTAAGAATGGACGACTGGTATTCCTCGGGAATATTCTTGTGCTTGTAAAGTCAAATTAGAGTCTTATAGAGTCGCAAGAAGTACATTGGATCAAGTCAAATCACTCAACATGTCTACGATGACATCACATTAAAGATGTTCCGATTGAATAAACAAACAGTTTTCTTACAAGGTATGAGGTCAAAACAATCAATCTCTCTAAGGAAATAGATGAAGCAAAAACTGTTTGTTGTTGTCATATTCGATTGAGCCATATTGTCCAATCTAACCATAGGCTTTACTTTCCCAGGCGCATCCTAGGGACAGTTTTAGCTTGACAAAGAGAGATAGGTCGCATAATGAGCATATTCTCCTTTTATCTCAATGTTTTTAACAAAAGAGGATATGCTAATGATAAAATCTTTCTCCGCTTGCCAAAATGTTTTCAACTCCGTTTAAAAGTCATTCATTTTTATTTTTTATGCATAGAGATTTTTCCAGATGCTTTCCTATATGTCTTTCAAAGTCGTCTACTGTATATTCTTTCTAATAGGGAACGTCATCGCGAATAGAAAATGTATCTACATAGATTTAATATGAAAAAGGCAAAGCCTCACCACCAGCACAGCGTCTATAATGGGTCTAAGCTGTAGATATGTGACTACCATGATTAAGGAATATGTTACAAGCTGTCGGAACTGAGACCGTTTTTGTACCCTACCCCTACTTTATCTTTTGGTGCAAAGTCAAATCATAAATAATGTTAACATTAACTTAATCACATGAACATACACATACACATATTCAATACAGAAAGGTAAAACATAATAATAGTGGAAACAAGATTTTCCTTCAATTTGGCCTAGTGACATACTTTCTATCTGGGTTAAAAGCAATGTTCAAAACATTCATTCTGCCAAAGTTTCAACATGTTAACATTAAAATAACAGCTTTCAGAGTAATAGCAAGATTTTTCTTTAATTGGGTCTAGGGACCATATGTTTGACCCGACATGACCAATATTTGAACTTGGCCTAGATATCAATAATCATCAGGACAAACATTCTGACAAAGTTTCAAGATGCTATAGCTAACATTTAGGTCAAGAGTGTTTACAAGATTTTCCTCAAATGTTTTCTAGTGACCTCGGTGTTTTTTATTCAACATGATCTATAATTTAGTCTATATTTCACCAAAACACCTAGACCTAGATATTGTTTTAGACAAACATTCTGAAAAAGCTTCAAGCTGCTGAAGGAAAAGTGTGTTTTCTAGACTCACAAGATTTTCCTTCAATTTGGTAAAGTGACCTAGTTTATGACCCAATATGACCTATATTTGAACTTGGCCTAGAATTCTCCAAGATAACAATTATTGACAAAGTTTCAATATGCTATTAAAAGATAAAAATGCAGCCTCCAGAGTGTTAATAAGATGTTCCTTCAATTTAAACTTGTGACCTAGTGTTTGACTTCACATGACCCAAGTTTCAACCTTAGCATAAATGAAGTCAAGACAAACCTTATGAAAGTTTTTCAAGCTGCTGGAGCAAATGATGCAGTTTCTAGTGTGTTAACAAGATATTCCTTCAATTTGGCCGAGTGACCTAATTTATGACCGGATATATTTAAACTTAGCCTAGATATCATCAAAACAGTTATTCCGAAATAATTTCAACATGATTAAGTTTAAAATAAGGCTTCCAGAGTGTTTAGAATAGTTTCCTTCAAATTGACATTGTCACCTAGTTATTCACCTCACAGGACCCAGTTTATAACTTGGCCAAGCTTTCATTCATATTGGATGTTGTAAAATGTTGCCTGTAGAATGTTCACAAGGCGTGTGACAGAAGGACATCAGACTAAATGTGATCATAAAAAACACAAACTGTGCCATCAAAGAACTGGACTTTCTTACTACATCTAATTAGATAAAACAAGCTTAATTTGATTTTGATAAAATTATCCGTTTATAAACATTACCTTGTATTAATCCATTAGTATTATATGTAATCGGCTGAATTTCGTCTCCTGTCATCGTCATAATAGCTGTAATTCCACCATTGTATGAGTTTCTCTCAATATATTCCCTTGTTTAATGTTGTACGGGAAGTTATATTAGCCCACAGTCAAAGATGCATGCAATTTTCATTGTTTTGAGAGGCACCAATGACCAAAGGGTATATTACTTACTGCCTATATGAACTTCCTCTTCAATTATCACCATAACAGCTGTGATTCTATGATTGTACGGGTTGCTCTAAATCCATTTACTGTTTTGGTGTGTATGCATGAAAGAATATTACCCCACGGTTAAAGATGCATGCAGTTTTCATTGAATATACAGGTACCAATGACCAAGGGGTATATCACTAACTGCCCATATGAATTTCCTCTCCAGTATTCACCATAAGAACTGTTATTTCATGAAATTAAAGAATGGGATTACAAACACTTTACCTTTTTCTACTTTTTCCTTTTAAATAGACTAATATTTAAACAATAGACCAGAATTGAAAACAATATACATGTATATTAGTTATGTCAGAAAGACAAGCTTTGGGCTCTGTGAGCAGTTTTCCAGTTTTGATTTAGATCAGTATGTACCTATGTGCAGTCTTATCTGGATTATTCCTTTAAACCAAATACGTTAAACTTATCTTTTTAACATCAACTGCGAAACAAGCAGTAATCTTATTTTAATCACGCTCTATGTCCTGGAGATACAACCAGTTCTCTCGCCATGTGTGCGGAAAATTTCAATCTTCACTGAATTCTGATTCAGTAGATATTTAGGGGATTTATTTAGAATTTGGTAGATTTTGAAGATTCCGGTGTATTTTGGTATTTCTATGCACCGGCCGCATTTTTCATTTGGGTATATTTGGGCAAAGTTACTTTTATAATTTTTTGAAAAGGGGCCCATTACCGACTTATGTTCGGAAAAAGGAGCCATTGAGAGGGTATACAGATATTGTTGACAATCAAAGAAAAAGTTAATTGAAAAATGATTATTATAATTACTGATGTAGAATAATATATCTCAATACACCAGAAGGTATGAAACTTACATTTGTGTTTATCTTATGAAGATGACATTTGATCTTACAGCTATCATTTTTGAAAGCATTGTGATAAAAGGTCAAACTGTTGAAAATGTGCAATTATACTTCTTATCACAATGCTTTCAAATTAAAATCAATCGTGCATTTCCAATCCTTAAGATTTAACAGTTTTGGAAGATGTTTTAATACTTACTTGGATGATGTTTAGCTGCAGTTGGATTCTTTTAAAGCATCGCAGTGATCCTGACATGCAATGTGCCTTGTTTAGCTTCATTTTTGATTTTCACATCCTTTATCACTCGTAAAAACATTTTTTTTAAATTTTGTTCAGAGCACACAGCACAAGTCATGCCTATATAAAACGGTCTCGGCCATGGATATGTCTCTAGTCAAGTCTTTTGGAAAAATTGTTCAAACTTCCTTTTTTTGAAACTAGATATGTCTCTTGAATTCACTGGGGACGTGTGATTTTCATTTTGGGTTCTCTTAGTCTGAAAAGCTGTTAGTTTAAAACTTTTAACTGATTAGCCATAATTCTTAAACATTCCGTGCACATTGCAAATGTGTTTAACCACTAAAGAATGAAGTGGATGTCATGCAGCAGAAACGTAAGAACTGAGATATTACGTCATAAAATGTGTAAACAATCTGCACTCCAGGACTTCCAACAACACTTCTTAAAATAGATTTACTTTCGTATGTGCTATTTTAGTAATATGTATGCATAGGGTCATAATTATTTCTAAGATCATACAGGAGCAGTCCCTGTGATTCAACTCTTTTCTTTGGTGTATTTGGGCAGAAACATAAATATGTCTCTGATTTGGGTCACAGTGTGTATGTTCACCCAAATATTGCATTGATCTTTGCAGTCCGAAGGAGTTTTTGTCAGAAGGACTGACGACTTTAGCAGGTCTGCGTAGAATTGATGGTGAAACAAATTTACCACGAAGAGCATCTTAGATCAGACAGTGAAACAAAAATCCCATCGCCGCCACGAATGCAAAACATCGCTGATTCCCAGATTTAAAATACAGCTAGATTTTATATCTTTAACTACAAGAACGCCATAATGAAATTGTCTGTGTTAATTTATGATACTCGAGGGCAAACGAGAGAGATAAAACTTCTTACCTATTTTTAGCAAAGAAACTCGCAGCTTTTACTGTTAACAAAACAGTTGTTGTCGTTATCTCGGAAACGAGCTGGATTTGGACGGATGTGACGTCGGCCGGATGTGGATAAATGTCGGTCATGGTTCTCTGCTTAGTTCTATGTAATTAAACTGGGATGTCTCGAGCCGGGCCGTAGTAAATTTGCATCCAATTTTGTTCATACTGAGTATAGGATATTTCCCCTTATTAAGGTTAAACCTCTAAACGTGCAAGAAACGAGCCGTGCTCGTTATTAATATTTTCTGTTTTGAACTTGACAGTAATTAATTAAATTTACAACTATTGGGCCGTTGCATATTACCAATATGATTTTGTCTGATAACTGAATATTTGGAACAACATAAAAGAGAATGATATTCATTTTCGAATAGGTTGGAAGAGCAAACTTTATAATGCCTCTGTTCTCTTGGAATACCAGATTCAATTTATGAGAGCTTAATCTAGAACAAGCAAACAGTTTAAGCCATTTATTACTTATGAGAGAAAATGGTCGCAAATGCCCAAATATTCGTTGTCGTATGGTGTTGCTCAATTACCAATCCGACGACCGAAACATACTTGACATCATTTATCTTTTTTTCTCTTTTAGCGAAATTCGATTTAGATATAACCCCCCGACTGTCACCCACTTCATACAGAACATGCTGGCATGGTTATTGCTTTTTTGTGAATTCAGTTAGAGTATAGAGGTTCGTAGCGTTTAATAAACTCTCTGTCGAGATACTTTAGACTGTGTCGATTTTAATAGCTTGCATAGTCAATAGTAGAGCTTTTAACCCTTAACCCGATACAGAAAACAATGCGGAGAAAAAGCAAGTTCTCCATGTTCAACTATGCTTTACTGGTATTACCATGTACTTAAAGCACAATTCACTGTTTTACCAGATGCACCCCTCGGCGGTGTATTGGAAGAGCGTCCTACTCGGGCGCGGGTTCGTTCCTAGGCCAGGTCATACCAAAGGCTTTAAAAATTGTAGTATTGTCTACCCTCCTTGGCGCTTAGGGTTTCGGGGTTAACATTACGACTGATTGACTGGTGTCAGGATAAATGAACCTGTAGAACTGGTAACTTACCCTGGAAAAGCCGTTTAACATTTTTGAAAGCGGCGTAAAACACCAAAAAACAATCAAAAATCAATCTTTTATTGATGTTGTTGATTTAGCTAATTAAATCAAAGCACTGAAAGTGCTGCCGGCCTGGGGACTGCCGGAAGGTTGGAGAAGTAGTAAATGTGAAAGGAAATAACAATTGCAGCTTATGCGTAGTATTTATTATTAAGAAGTTGACAGATCATATCAAATATAGTGAAATTTATGAAACTGCCAATTTGAAAACTGCAGGACCTTGAGGCACTATATCGCTCACCTGAGTGCAAGAGCTCACAAGTATACACATTTAAGACATGAAGAATCAAAGGAAAATTTGACAGCAGGTTTAGGGCAGAATATTTTGAAGTTTCTGCCTTATTATAATGAGAAATATGTCAATGTTAAATCATTTTCCATCAAGTAGAAATAATTCTCTAAACCATGTGCTAGACTGGGAGAAAGTGTTTGATCAATGAAAAACTCATCAAGACAATTATTCTGACAAAGATTCAAAATGCAGATCCAGATTATAATCAAGATGTTCCGTCATTTGGCCTATTTTACCTGATATGACCCATATTCACACATGGACTAGATATTATCAACACAAACATTCTGACTGCAGTTTCAAGCTGCCGAAGCAAAGTATGCGGCCTCCAGAGTATTAACAGGATTTTCCTCCAAGTTGGCCTAGTGACCTAGTTCTTAATCCGGCATGTCCCGTATTCTAACTTGGCCTAGATATAATTAAGATAAACATTCTGACCAAATTTTTAAAAATGTGGCTTCTACAGTGTTGACAAGATTTTCCTTCAATTTGGCCGAGTGACCTAGGTTTTGAACAGACATGACCAATATTCAAACTTGGCCTATATATCATCAAGACAAACATTCTGTAACAGTTCAATATGCTGAAGATAAAAACGCAGCATCCAGAGTGTTAACAAGATTACCCTTCAATTTGGCGTAGTGACCTACTTTCTGACCCAATATGACCACTAGTCTAACCTGACCTAAATAAAATTTAGACAAAATTTCAAGTTGCTGAAGCAAACAATGTGGCCTCTAGAGTGTTAACAAGATTTTCCTTCAATTTGGCCGAGTGACCTAGTGACCGGCATGACCCATATTCAAATTCGGCCTAGATATCACTAAGATAAACATTCTGACCTAATTTCAAACTGCTGAAGCAGAAAATGCGGCTTGTACAGTGTAAACGATATTTTTTTTCAATTTTGTCTAGTGACCTAGTTTTTAAACAGACATGACCAGTATTCGAACTTGGCCTACATATCATCAAGACAAAAATTCTGATACAGTTTAGCATGCTCAAGGAGGGGGAGGGGGGGGGGGGGAACGGCCCCGGTAAATCCGCCGCTGCATTTGTCACGAGCCTTCTTTGTTAATCATCTATTTTTAGTCGCAGTTTTCCGAGAATGTTCACTTATTTTTGTGTTTGTGAAATATATTATGGAATATGAAATTGTAGAATATACCATAATGGTAAAATCAGGCATGATGATTTGTTTCACAATGGCAAAATACTCTATTTAAACTTAATTGGACAATCTCCGTAAAATTCGAACATAGTCGTACTTTTCCGTTCCACTTCGTGAAATGATAATACGGTTCCAAATTTGACCTCTCATCACATTCATTTCTAAGCATTTCTTAAAATGATATAGGAGTACTCACGCCTTAAGTTTTTTGCTGATGTTCCAAAAACATTATAATGATCTTTTTGGGGGTGATCTTAACCTTTTTAATGCAGTTTTGTTGAATCTATGATGAACTATTTTTCTGGAGCAGTCTCACCCTAAAATGCGTTATAGGGTGTTAACAGCAATTGGAAGGCTGCCAACTCTGAAAATATAGTATTACTACTATGACTAGGTACTAAAGCCCCAGGCCAAAAACCGATGGGCAGATTAAAATGAAACTGGATAAACTAAGTGACTTTTCTCATTGTTGAGTGAAAGCATTCGTATTTAACATAATTACCATAAGTTACGATTTACAACACAACCGTCTCACAATTACTTTCAGTGCTTTGATTGTTTAAAGCAATGACATTCCAATCTAGAAATAAAAACACCTGACGTTTTACATTTGTGGCTTAAATGTTGACAGTTGTGACAACACCAGATGTTAAGCGTCCTCTGACAGTCTACTCCCATTTGTTAAATGATTCATCTTTCCATTTTCTTACATTCGCCACCTGATTTGCGTCACGAAATATATTTCGGTATATTCCGGGTGGAACATTGAGGCAAACAATGATTCGGGTTCCATTTCCATAAACCATTCTAAACGCATTATATAATTCGACTTTTAAAAATAATCATAGATTTCTTACGACACGATTTCTGACTGCCTTAACTACAAATTGGGTTACTATGTGATTTTTGAATACGAATGATAAATAAAAACCATTCGTCAGTATTTGAAAAGATCAGTTAGTGGTCGTATAGTTTGGTTAGAACATTTACCTTTTATGTTTATTTATCGAAACGAGATAAGAATACAAAAGTATTTTTGTTTTATTAGAGATTTACGCCGTTTTCAACATAACTTCAATTATATCACGGCGACAGTTCATGTATGCATGATCCCATTGTAAACAACCAGTACTAGGCTAGGAAATGTGCATTGCCCAAGAGCATTCCGACATTCCACCTCCACTATGGATGTGTGTAGAGAAAAAATGCAATTTGTTATAATAAGGCTTTCAAAAGCAGACTACCGTAAATACCGTAAAGCGTAATCAGTTTACTCAGGGGGGTAGATTTACACCACGGTGTGTAAATAAGAGCCAGTGCTTCCGGAAATGTATAAGTTGGCTTTTGTGAAAAGCATAGAACCAGACCAGCCTGTGTATCCATACTGTTCATATATTACTTACACAAGCTTGTTTGAAGAATCTGTCAACGTGTGATAAGACAGAGCAGGTGGACACGATGATCTGACAATATACTATTCTGAAATACCGAAGTGGACGTTTCCCCCATTCAATGGCTCATATAACGTAATCTGTTCACTCAGGAGAGGTAGATTTACAAACGGCGTATCTATATTATAGTGAATTATTGTTTTTGTCTGGGAAAATGGTCTGCTGTCATATACAGTCGAGTAAATTACGATGGTACAAATATAAAACTGGAAGTATTGGAAATGCCTCAAGGTACATAGCCTCGTTTTTAGCAGATCTGATCATTTTGTCTAAAATAGTAAACTTTATATAGATCTAGAATGACATTTTTCGAACATAACCAACTGATGGGTAGTTAATTTGCAGTGTATTACGCGGATCCGAAATCGTACTGAAAATTCATCTTTGAAAAATATCCTAGGCATCTATAAACCGAAGAACTTTCATTTTATTTCCAAAAGTAGATTAAGAATGGACGACTGGTATTCCCCGGGATTTTTCCTGTGCTTGTGTAGTCAAATTATCACAAGAAGTACATCGGATCAAGTCAAATCACTCTAAATGTCTACGGTGACATCACATCAAAAGTGTTTCGATTGAATAAACAGTCAGTGTTCTTACAAGGCATGAGGTCAAAACAATCCATCTCTCCAAGGAAAATAGATCAAGCAAGTTTGTTGTTGTCATAGTTGATTTTCTTCAAAGTCATCTGCCCATGGATTCCTTCTAATAGGTGAACGATAAATCGGTAATTAAACAAGTCTGTAATTTCAAACAGTTTTCAAGTGGAGATACGCCAGTTTGTATTTTCAGCTAAGCTATGAGTACCATATGAGCAATCAAACCTAAGCGTATTATAATACCATGTAAAAAACAAATCTGTCACCACATCTATTCAGTGACAGCCAACTGGGAACCACTTGTGTTACTTGTTACTTTTTTTCAATTCAATTCAATCCTGTGTTGGCAAATATTGACAGCATTTGTCTGCGGCCATTTACAAAGTGGCAAAATATGGCTTAGACAAAAGTAAATAAATACATAACTATATATTATGTCAGATAAATAATATGTGGTATATCAAATAAAAAAAGTACAAAGTAAGAATGGGTTAGGGAACAGCAACAAGCTTTATCATGTCATTGCGAATGCCATTTGATAAATAATGAGGGAAAATGGTCGCAAATGCCCAAATATTCGTTGTCGTATGGTGTCGCTCAATTACCAATCCGACGACCGATACTTGATTGACATCATTTTATCTTTTTGTTCTATGAGCGAAATTTCGATTTTGATATAACCATAATGAGCAATTTCTCCTTTGGCCACACTGCTTTAAACTTAATTTAACAATGATTTTTTTATTAAGATTTTTCAGGTTTGTGTCACTTTATTTCCAAAGTAGTCTGCTGCATATTTGTTGTATGTGCGAAAGGGTTAAAGCACACTTTCCCTTTTCCAGGTGTTACGCATATTTTCTCGGATATGTTTAACCCTTTACCACTTAAAGACACATGTTTACGCATCCGCAACAGCAGAATTGAGAAAACAGTGTGGCAAAAGCAAAGAATGCTCATTTAACACCAGCGCACGACTTCGGAAATATCTATGTATCTACACATTTTTTTTTTTAAGTGAAAGTATATTTATTAAATGTGTTTCGAACCGTTGTGTCAAAAGTCGTCTGCTTTAGTTGCGTCAGAATGCGTCTTCATGTGGGAAAGGGTTATCCGTTTCAGGGAAGTATACATGAGAAGTTTATCAAGACGTCGAGGAAATGTGTTTCCTTTACCCAAATGTCGTTGAAGTCTTTCTACGTGTTTACTTGGAAAGCTGGGAAAATAAGCATGTGTGACAGAGAGCATCGTTTCCCGTTATCTTATTTATCAACTATTAGAGGCTCGAACTATATTAGCTAAGATGAGAGAGGAAATGAATAGGCACACGACTTTCTCCCATATTTTGATGTATCGTTCATGATTGCAAGTCTTCATCATAAGGGTCATTTCAAAATAGCGTGGTATTTAGTTGTGTGCGATGTTATCACGCACAACTACACTACCGGTTTTCCGACAAGAAACCACTAATTTTAAAATATAAATACCTTTTAACGTTCTGAAATTAGCGAACTGACAAAGTAATTCTTTCTTTCGCGTGTAAATTAAATACATACAACACGAGTATTTTATAGTTCAACCCCTTCTCAGAAACAGGCGTATTTCGAAGCCTCTGCATCGAACGACTTTTGAAAACATTGTGATAAAAGGACAAATTGAACATAATGAACAAGTTTTTCCTATTTCCACAGTGTTTTCAACTCTGTCATAGTTTTGCAAGGATGTTTTCAAAGTCGTCAGTTGCAAATGTGTTGTATATGGGAAACGGATAGGCGACATGGATATTACTTGTTCATTATCGCAACAAAATTATTTACAACATTTATGAAAATATATTCAAACTTTTTAAAAACAAATACAAAGATTTAATTACTGAATGTTATTACCAAAGTAAACCTAGTTAAGCCATATTGCCTAGTGTTACTTTGAAATCTAGAATATTATTTGGATTTAGATATAATAATACCCTTTGCACTATGTATGCTGAAGTTGCTGAGTGTTGTTCTACTTTCGGGATAAAAACAAGATTTATGGTGGCTTTTGAGTATTTGACATGGTTTCTTCATTTTTGTTAGATTGATTTCAAATTGTGCACACACTTTTCATATATTAAGTTTTTCAACATATAAAACAGGTTTTGGGGTTAAACATTGGTCATTTCTTTAGATCACCTGAGCACCAAGTGCTCAATGTGAGTTAATTGGATCCCCATGTATCTAGCGTCAATTTAGTCTCCTCTGTATTCGATGGGTCAATTGGGACGATTTTTCAAATAGGCATCATCTGAATGACACAGTATATGATTTAGAAGTTTAAAAATAGCATATGTTAACATTTATAGCCACCACAAACATACATGCCAAAAAACCAAAAAGCATTTTTTTAAATTTTGGTCCTCAATTTCTTCCATGTTTTCTATAGTCAACAAAAAAAACCGGAATGTAATCATGTGACTTCCAATTCCTATGACGTCATAAGCAGTTAATAGACAAAATGTTCAAATGTAAATGAAAAAATCAACAACAGGTTTTCTACTAAAAAAATGACATGTTTGCTGGTGAGGGGTCAGGGCATGTAGGATTCATGATGTGTATGAGAATATTGATTTTTTGAAAAAAAATATGTAGCATTTGAAAGTATGGATAACGGGGTTTCCTGATATAATCATACGACATCCGGTTTTGCGCGCGCAAAAAAGAACACGCCGGTTTTGTGTTTACCTTGGTATTCGTGATAACACGGTATTCGTAGAACTTACTATACTTTTTTAAAAGTGTTTTGTCTTATATGCTTTTCCTTTAGTGAAAACTTTGGGTAAGGGTCACCTTGCCCAGAACTTTGTTCCGTTCATTCAATATAAATCGATATGACTAGTCACAATATCCAAACTTCATGTGATTACAGCTGATTCCTATTGTTTATGGTGTTAATATATAAAGGTCAAGGTTACAAGATATTTTCGCAAATAAATTTTCATTTGAAGAGACATTCGTTTTTTTATTAAAAATAGTGTATGATTATCAAATATTGATAACAATGTACAGGTCACATTTTCCATTTTCACATTTAGAATTTCGCAAAACTTGCTCAGGAAGTTGCTAGTAACCTGTGAATGATATCTGACTTATGCTATGGGTAAACTATTTGTGAAACAGCACATTATTTTAAAACCCTGATAACCGGTAACATTTATCAAAAGATATTCACAACAAATATCACAACAGTCGAGTCAGTTCAGTTAAGTAAAATAGGTCTCTCTTTTTTTGCGTTTCCGGTAGTTAAATACTTCTATTGGAAAACCAAGCATTTGGCCAATCAATCAGCAGTATGGTTAGAAAACTCAGAGTTACCAAGTAAATTGCCAAATACTGTAACAGAATAACTAGCATCTTTTTCTTTTAAGAAAAGTAATTAATCTAAATATTGTCAATAATTATGTTTGCCGTGACATTTGCTTTGTAATACAGTTTGCAATTAAGTCTGCCACATTCTGTTCTTGTTTTAATGTCTGCTTTAGTAGCTAGCTGATGGCTCCCCAAACCCTCTTTGACTTGAGACACACTCAACTGCATTGACTTCCGCGCTTTGATTCTAAATGTTAAGATATTTCGTCGCGTTTTGATATGTTTTCATTTGATAGATACCTCTCTAACGCCAACAGCTATTTTGAACATGTAAATATATGTCTAACGTGTTCAACTTAAGAGAGATATCTGTCTAATTTACTTATATATATTTCTCATTTAGAGATAAACATATACCTCTCTAACATAAATATGTATCTTAAATACGAAAACATTTTTCTACATAGCGAGATATATCTCTCTAACATAATCATATTTTCCGAACTCGTTCCGTACCGTCGCATATTTGACATTATTGGGATTTAGAAACATCATGATATATTGAATTGCCCCTACTGGAATCCTTAGTGTTAGGATATTCATCGAACTAAAAACAATTACAAACGTCTCATTAAAAGATGGCAACTCTGGATATATGAAATCATATTGACGAAAAAAAAAAAAAAAATCTGTGCGGAAAATTGTTCGCATGGAAAATACTTAATGAAATTAAGCTAATGAAGAAAGAATTTTCCAAGTCAAAATGCGTCTGCATATAAAAAATGGTTAAATTCTAATATCCTGAAATACATCTACGTACTTGCTAACTATTGAAATAATCGCTACATTTTTCTTTTGATCGCATTAACTGGAATAGTAATTAAGTATCATCAATCATAATGAACTTTCCAAATTAGCTTGTCATCAGAAACTTTACGAAATATGACAAAAAAAAAACAACAACGCCATTCAGATGTTTTGAAATAAATAAAAACATTGCAAGCGATTCTGTGTTAAGATGCATACATATACATACAGTAAATGGTCAGTTTTAGCAGGTCAGTCAAAACGAATTAAAACACCATACAAACCAATAGACAAATACACAAATTCAAGCTCTAAAAGAGGTGGATAAACTAACCAGGAAAGGGGATGAAAAAAAAAAGAAAATAGCATAATTGTTCCACAAGATTTCGTCCAATAATGCATTGTTCGTCTTCTCGAAATTCTGCAGCATTTTCGGGCATTGTTTTAGCAATTGTTCTTGGTGTTCCGTAAGCAGGTTTCTGAGTAGCATATAAACGAATTGGTTCCGTAAAGCACCCTTTGTATATGCGGTATGTTTTGATCAGCGCTGTAACCAATCAGTATCTAAATCTATCATTTGATAGAGGCAATTAACTGGTTATAATGATATAAATCAACATTTGGAATGAATATTTACTGAACAAGGTATCGAACTTGTGAAAGCCATTGGTAAACTACTGAAATTCTCTGTACTTGACGAGATGTTTTAGGATAGAATCAAGCGCGAAATAATGCGGACTTGTTAAACGCGGTCTTCTGAACGTTCTGCGTTCTTTTAAAGAAAATAGATCTATAAAGGCATGTTACTTAGCAACGGATGTAAACATGATGCAATGGAGAGTTTGAAACCAGTTATTCTGCGGGAAAAAGGATCACGCCGCGGGAGAAACGTCTTTCGAGGGTTCTTAACTCCTTCCGCGTCGACTTTCCTTAAGAGGACTTCTCCATGTTCGAAATCGGGCGAATCCATGTTTCATGTAATATGAGTTTCTGAATAATTTAATAACTTAACCCTTCCCTCATACGACAAATCTGCAGCAGACGACTTTGAATGTATTTTGTCAAAACATCTCCATAATGGAATGGATAACCTATGACAAAAAGTGGACAACATTGTGGCAAAAGGAGAAATTGCACGTTTTGTGCAATTTCTTCTTTTGTCACTATGTTTTCAAAAAGCTGTCTGCTGCAGAGGCGTCAGAAAGCGTCTATATGAGGGAAAGGGTTAAAGACAAACAATGATGATTTCAGGTGACACAGCTCGTTTCGAGCTGACTAGCCTTAATCTGTGTTGTTTGCATGAAAAATCAATGTTTCTATTGGCGCTGAAAGAGTTAAATCAATGTTGATTACAAGCATCCTCCTAACTCTTTCCCTCTTACAACAAATCTTTGGCCGACGACTTTGAAATAATCCAGGTAAAACTATGGAAAATGTGTATTACGTTGATTATCGCATAGAGTTGAAATATTTTGTGATAAAAGGAGAAATTGCTCGTTTTTATTTCAGGATTTTGTCCGTTTGTCAACGTGTTTTCAAAAGCCGTCTTTTACAGATGCGTCGGAGCGCGGATTAATGAAGGGAATGGTTATTTTACAGAAATAGTATTTCAATCCTCAACGAATCTCCACCATAAACAAAATTCCAAAAATAATCACGACTTCCCCTGACGATGAAGGTCGTTCCGATAAAACACATGTCCTGAAATTTGCCATTATTTCAAATCATTGCGCATCTTGAAGATAATATTGTTCTGCACGCTATTTATAGGCCCTATCCCTCATAAAGACGCATTGTGACGTCTTTGCATCACAGGTCTTTTGAAATCATTTTGACAAAAGGATAAATTGGTTATAATGAGCTTTTTTTTTGCATTTGTCACAATGCGTTCAAATGTATTGCATGATTAAACCTTAATTTATAAAGGTTTCCCATAGTTAAACCAGATGATTTCGAAATCGTCTGCTGACGAGTTGTTGTGTTGACGGAAAGGTTTCCAACGTGCTAATCTTAATAAAAACTATGAAGACGAAGGCAAGTAAGTCCATAATAAGCCATAGATCTTGTATCTGAAATGTGTTCTACTTTGGTGCATTTGTTATTTATCATCTGTTTAGATTCTCACGTTTTAAATCTCGATTGTAGAATAAATTGAAAGGCATACCAGGGATGCATTTAAGTAGCGGATAACGTTAGGTACTGGTAGCCAAGTCACCAATCAAAGTATAGCCATTTAACTAACACTTTTTTATGTATATCTTAATTCACAGCATGTGTTGAATAATGGCTGCTTCACTTGTTGGGAAACAAATCATTTGTTAAGACAGTTGTCAACGAATAATTTCCTATACCTCTGTTAGTGTTCTCCCTATATGTGTGTCCTGTCTCATTCTGTCTCTATTTGTCATTATCGACTCTCTCTCTCTCTGTGTCTCTGTCTCTGTCTCTCTGTGTCTGTGTCTCTGTCTGTCTGTCTGTATGTATGTCTGTCTGTCTGTCTGTCTGTCTGTCTGTCTGTCTGTCTGTCTGTCTGTATGTCTGTCTGTCTGTCTGTATGTCTGTCTGTCTCTCTCTCTCTCTCTATCTCTCTCTCTCTCTCTCTCTCTCTCGCTCTCTCTCTCTCTCTCTCTCTCTCTCTCTCTCTCTCTCTCTCTCTCTCTCTCTCTCTATACATATCTCTTCTTCTACGTGTGTGTGTTGTGTGTGTGTGTGTGTGTGTGTGTTTGCGTTTGTATGGCCTACGTTGTGAGGACTGAACATTGGATACATACCAACGGCCAGAGGACTTTTTACATTTTGAGGACTTACACTCGGATCCTCGAAGAAATTAAGAAACATGGTTGTCCTCATTATGTTTGTGCGATGTGATTTGTGTATTTCTGTCATACACAATTTACTCCGTGTGTGTATGTTTGTTCAATCAAAATTCGTCATAAAGATTTCCATTGACCAATCAAATATATATATACCGGTGTCAACATAAAGTACTTCAATTTCTCATAATATCGAATGAGTAAGAACAGCGTTTCCATGTTTAATGTTTGTCCAATCAAAATTCTTCATCAATACACTGAGTGTGTGTTTTATACGTCCTCCTAAAGATGCTATACAGAGACAAAAAAGACACTGTCCTCGCGCAGATGGTATACTCTGACTGAAGGGAAGTATAGACCAAATGTCATAAAGGAGTTTTAAGGAAACGGTTGGGATGACATAGATTTTACCTGTGAGGCTCATAATAAGGCCTACAGAGGAGCAATCTGTGAAATTTCTGAAAGCCTTAACGCTTTCCTTCTTGTTGGTGCAGAACTCTGTCAACGTCCTCACAACTACATCAATACACGTATGTGTGTGTGTGTGTGTGTGTGTCTCTCTCTCTCTCTCTCTCTCTCTCTCTCTCTCTCTCTCTCTCTCTCTCTCTCTCTCTCTCTCTCTCTCTCTCTCTCTATCTCTCTCTTTCTCTCTCTCTCTCTCTCTTTCTCTCTCTCTCTCTGTCTCTCTCTCCCTTTCTATATGTCCCTATACATATCTGTTCTTCTATCTGTTCTTCTATCTCTCTGTGTGTCTCTCTGTGCCACATTCTCTATATCTGTTTCTCTCCCCCCCCCCCCCTCTCTCTCTCTCTCTCTTCCTCTCTCTATCTCTCTCTATGTCCTATCGCTGTCCATCTGTCTCTCTGTCCCTCTGTATCTCTCTATTTATTGTTATATCCACCTCTCTTTCTCTCTATGTTCTTCTGTGTATCTCTCACTTGTTCTCTCTTTTTCTATTTATCTCTCTCTCTCATGTTCTCTCCATCCTCTCTTTTCTTTTTCTCTCATGCATTTCCGTTTATTTCTAGTAAGCCTAAACACAGGCACAGATAAGCATGACATTTTCCCATTAACAATGTAAGGCACACAACAAAGTGATTTGCACTCGCTTATCTAATATGTTATATGAAGAATTTTAAGGGTCATTCGCTCACGGAAGATTGATTTCTTTGAGAAAACATTTCCCCTGATAATGTCTGTAATTTATCACAAGGTTCATCGCACAAAATGATCAAAGTACGCAGAGTTAGACTTGTCAATTATTTTTCAGGGAATATTTTATCAGATTTTTCGGTATATTGGTTCATGTAATAAATTACGTTATCTGTCTTTATTACACCGTATCACTTTATTGACTCATGATATTGAAACTCATCTTCCGTAACGCAACTGTCGGGTTAATTTAACCCTTCCCAGTTACAAAACGACATTAACACCCCTACAAAAGGCGATCTGTTTTTAACACAATCGGGAGTTTTAGAAATAGATAATCATCCGTTATCTTCTTTAATTAGATATTATTCCTTCTATTTTTCACGTGAAAACGTATGCAGTATCTGTTGATATTACACGCATTGATATTACACGCATCGATATTACACGCATTGATATTACACGCATTAATATTACGCATTGATATTACACGCATTGATATTACACGCATTGATATTACACGCATTGATATTACACGCATCGATATTACACGCATTGATATTACACGCATTGATATTACACGCATTGATATTACACGCATTGATATTACACGCATTGATATTGCACTAGGCTCCTGTTTACATGCCACTAAAGACGGAACTACTTCGACATACATTTAGATTACAAAGCGCTTCCTTTAGCTCTATCATGAAAACATTATTTAAATGAATATCACATATATTGAAGTGACAATTCATGTAAAAGAATAATACTATTTTGAATAGCCCTGCAAATTCAGAGTCTTCCGAAAGGAACGAACGTTTTTCTACCTGTAACTCTTTCATCGGCGACTAACTAACGTAGACTCTTCCATGCTCAAAAGCGGGCGTCTCCATTTTTATGTCATAAGAGTTTTTGAATACTGTACTTAGTAAAAGGCAAACGATTTCAGGTGAGACACCTCGTTTCGATCTGACTCAACTGAATCTGCACTGTTTGCAATATTGCCATTAGCGCTGAAAAGGTTAAGAGGTGTGAATGGTGGAAATTCTTCTCAAATATCTGGCGCCATTTAGACACAATTTGCTCAAACGATCCCTGAAATGATGAGTAATTGAATTTTCAATCCGACAGACAATTTCAGATGAAATATTTCTGTTGAGACCTTAGACTTAAGTTTCATTTGTGCATTTCGTTACTCACTCAACAAGCGCAATGCTAGGAGCAACCGTAACCGACCGTCTACGTAAAGCCGGTCTCACCCCGTATCAAGCTAAACACTAACGTGTTAAATAATCAGGGCAATTCAGGCACGGGCGATTATGAAGTATTGTTCATCAATTACGTATGGGCTGGTCCGTGGTTAAACGTACACATTGTCCTTTGTGAACGACATACATACAGTTAAGCCTGCGCATCTTTACAGTCTTATCAGGATCTACACTGTACATATGTTCACACTTAAGCTTGTTTACAGCTTCTGTCAACTTGTGTAGATACTGCTACGACGGAGCAGATTTAAAGGCTGATCTGAACCTATAATGTTAGTTTAAATATTTATTACCAAAATAACATATAGTATTTACAAACATACATATTTGTACATAGTTTAACATTTATATAAAGGCAAAAGGGTCTGGCCACTCAAGTTCTCTCAACTTAGGAAAGGCCATTCCCTAAACATGTTTTAGCTATTTTGTTTTTGAAGACATATATTCCGTTCTAGTTTTGAATTTTTTTACACGAAAATGCTCAAAATTATTTATTGGTAAGTAAATGAAAAAGAAAGAAAAAGAAGACAAAATCAAGAAAAACAACAGACAGATATTTACAAATAGAACAAGATAATAATCTAGAAAGAAATTCTGAAGAAAATTCAAATTATATAATCAATAATACTGTTGAAATTTAAATATTTATGATTTATATTTCTATTTCTGGAATATCATTTGAAAAGTTACACTAATAACTATCAATTGATATATAGAATCTATAGAATATTTTTAATGTTTAAGAAAAAAGGAAAAAGGGAAAATAAATTGATATTTATGTCAACTGGAATTCAAAGGACGGGTAGAGTCAGCTTTTTGATAGCTATTTTTTGTTATCTTAGGACCTCCAGATTAAGCCACCACTTAATAAATATCTTTAAAATCGCTCTGTTGCTTTAATAAATTGTTGCACTGCTAAAGAAATGTTCGAATTTGCATGGTAATTATAGTTTTGAGAGCCATATAGTAGCAAATTAACCCCTA
Source organism: Serripes groenlandicus (assembly GCA_031761405.1). Classification (NCBI taxonomy): domain Eukaryota; kingdom Metazoa; phylum Mollusca; class Bivalvia; order Cardiida; family Cardiidae; genus Serripes; species Serripes groenlandicus. The sequence goes on along the minus strand of JASEVX010000001.1, from coordinate 125,096,106 downwards.
GCGGATGATACTTGTGAAGTTTACACAATAATTTAATCTGTGTTGGTTATATTTATTGCATATGAAGAAAAAATGTTCCGCATCTTCAATATAACCACCACAACTACAAATATCACTATTTGATAGATGATTAGCGTATAAGTGAGATTTAAGGTCACTGCAGTTGTTGCGGAATTTGGCGTGAATTATTGAACATTTACGTTCACCAAAGGAAAAATATTTTGGAACAGTTGAGACCGGAAACAGCTGGAGGAGTCTTGACTTAAACATAGGAAGAGATTTTAAAGTCTTCAATTCAAAAGGCAGGTTATTCCATAGTAACACAGCAGATGGTATGAATGAGTTCGCAAAAAGTTCAGTACGACGAGCAACTATATCTATATCATAAGCATTACGTAATGGGTAATCTGTTTTCTCAGCTACGGAAGAAGGCAATATGTCGGCTAAAAAGGTTGGCGTTAGAGCGTTTACAATTGTGTACGTTAAGACGAGCTTTTTTTTTTATATTTGCGTCTATCATTTAATGACATCCATCCTATTTCATTATAAATGTTCACAAGTGAAGAAGACCGTGTTAGACCCGTTACTATTCGGGCAGCATCAGTTTGGATTTTTTAAAGAGAGTCTTTTTCAGCGGTAGTACAGAAGCATATTCAAGAGTTGGTCGAAGGAAGGATATATATAATTGGTTTAAAGAATCGCGGCAAATTTTAAATGTAACCGCTCTCATCATGCCAAGGACTTTGGACGCCGAGTTTGTTATTTGATTTATATGATCCCGCCATTTACCATTGCTAGAAAAAGTCAGGCCAAGATGTTTATGACTTTCGACAAACTGAATTGGAATATAATTAAAAACCAAATAAGGTTTAGGAGAACTTTTATTTGAAAACATCAGAGCTTCGGTCTTGTTCGGATTAAATGTTACTATCCATCTCTTTGCCCAATCAGAAATAACAAGTAGATCATGGTTTAAGATACCCTCAATGTCATCTATATACCTATACTGTTTAGATATGCCAACTCGTTACTTTACCAATAGATGGTCTGTTATACTGAACATATACTGTTTAGATATTCCAACTCGTTACTTTACCAATGCATGGTCTGTTATACTGAACCTATACTGTTTAGATATACCAACTCGTTACTTTACCAATGGTTGGTCTGTTATACTGAACCTATACTGTTTAGATATGCCAACTCGTTACTTTACCAATGGATGGTCTGTTATACTGAACCTATACTGTTTAGATATGCCAACTCGTTACTTTACCAATTGATGGACTGTTATACTGAACCTATACTGTTTAGATATGCCAACTCGTTACTTTACCAATGGATGGACTGTTATACTGAACCGTTTTCTTCAACATAAAATCTGTGACAGAAACAAATACATCTTTCAGAGAGAAATTAATCGTGTTACTTGCACTCGGTTTCTTTGGTAGTATAGTGTTTCGCGACCAATCCGAGATCTTGTATATGTTTGTTTGTTTCGTGTTTTTACATCGCTTTCAAAATATTTTCTCTTATATTACAGCCTTTGTCCTGACACCAGCGAATCAGTTAAAATTATATCCATGCAATCCTGAGCGTCACAGTGGGAAAGCCATTACTACCATTTTTAAAGTCTTTGGTTGACCCGACCGGAGATAGATCCGCTACCTGCCGCACCGAGGCGGACATTTTATACTACTACTACTACACCAGGTAACCTCTGTATATGGTAAGTCAGTTTTGCGATAAAGACATTCCTGCTCTTCTGAAATAACCTGTTTGATAAAATAACCGTTATAACAGATCACTGAACATCATAATGTTTCATTAATGGCCCTGTCACACTATTGCGTATCGTACTAGCGTATGTCAGCGTATGCAAAATATCACACATACGCTGGTATACACTGACATACGCTACGGTTACGTTAGGCATAGGTTTTATACGTTTCAAGCACGGTCGCATACGGTAGCATACGGTGGCATACGGAGAGGCAGAAATTTTTGTTTAAGCATGCGTAAACAATGTGTGCGTATTCGGGCGTATGGTTTATACGCAAAGCAGACGCAAGGCATACGCGGAAAACGCTCGAGTTACTCTAGAGGTACGTTACTTATAGGTCGAGAACGCTGGTCATACGATGACATACGCTGGCATGAAGATGTACCATACAGCTAGCGTACTGATGGCGCATGAGAAACGTACTTCTAACGTATGTCTGACGTATCTGCAACGTATATAGACATATTGGCGTATGACTGACGATTTAGTAACGTATACATAACGTACTACTAGCGTATAATTTGCGTATGGCATGCGTATCCCCTGCGTATTGCCAGCGTCTTGATGAAGTGTATATATAGGATCCCATATCTAGATCTTCTACAGTTCTTCGTGGACTTATATGGGCACTTTGTCAGGTGATAGCGATACGCTGGACATGCGTAGTTCATACGATCTTCATTATCTAGCCATACGCAGACTACGCTACGTATACGCTGGCGATACGCTACGCATACGCTACTCATAGGTTCAATACGATAAGTATACACATACTTCTGTATTGTCAAGGGCTTTTTGTGCGTATGGAAATTAATTTATGAATTTTAATACGCAACTAATACGTTTCTCCTGTACGCAATAGTGTGACAGTGCCATAAAGGACCATTTATATCGCTATGTTAAAAAGTTTTCGGCTATTTATGAATGTAGACTAAACCTCCAAAATGCAGCAATATGTCGCACTTTCGTGCTACATGTAACCGCTTTCGCTACCAGTACTCTTCTCCCGCCAACTGTTCATATGTCAGTTATTAGCATGAACATCTAGTTGCGTGTCGGTGTTTTATTCGCATATATATGATCCGCGTTCAAGGAAATAAGCATTAACACTTGCCTTTCCCTCCTACAAACAATATGCTTAAACATATTTCGGAAGGCTAATATATAGAAACTCCCTTTCAACGAAACTATGACAATTGGATGAGCAATTTCTCCTTTTGTCACAATATTGGGAAAGGATATTAACCGATACTACAGGGGAAGTTTCTGCCTGTGTTTCCATGCTATCTTTTCCAAACGGATAATAAATGTCAAAACGAATTTGCCAGAGCCAGATCAAACTGCACGGGTTCTTCTGTTTCTATGGTCGCAATAAGCCCATGGTTGGTTTTCGTAGAACATGTTTCAAGTCTAAAATAGTTTGGCGAGTACTGAACAGCTGCTCTGAAAACAAGTGCGAAGCGGTTCACAGGTGAACTTGATCACGCGTATAAGGTTGGTAGCGATTAACCTGAATTTGACTCATTTGCACAAATATAACTTACTCTGTTTATAAATAGGTTTTTCACTGAGCTAACATCTATTTAATGGCATTTTGCGTATTTTGAGTTCTTTATAAAAACGAATCACAAATTTGATAAAAACAACACACCAATCAAAAACTGTTACAATAAAAGTTCAGAGGTCAGAATCAGACCAGTCTTGACGTAATTAAAGTAATTTGTATCAATATTCATGACATTTCTCTCTTTACCTTCGAGTAGCGAAAACGCTTTAGATATTTACACAGGTTTGATTGATTGTTGTATTGTAAATGTTCGCTATTTCAAACACTATTTCAGTTCATTCATGGCAGTAGTACACTAATCCTAGATGTATGTGTGACCAACCAGTACTGAGTTGCAAAAGATCCATGACCCTCTTTTTCGTTTACGTGTGATATGTATAATTGTGTTTCTGATGAGTGAGGACATACATTGTCCTTACGAAACAAATTTGTAAAATAGTGTATGTGTAAATATAGTATTGTTATATTATACATGTAGTTTATCAATTGTTCACATTATATCATCATGTACATATTACAAACTTGATTTTTTCCTTACCGACATATGTATTTATCTCTTACAAGACATGTTTGTTTCCTTCTCCATTACTTTTTTCATTGTCACTGTTAATAACTAATTGTATTGTTTGTCATATTTTTTAAGAGACCCCTGGGAAGTTGATATAACTAAGTGGGTTACCCTCTATAAATAAAGCATTTACTGACTTGCCATGACCGCAACGGATAGGGTGCAAACCTAGGACATTTGAATAATCGCAAAAGTAGTTTAGATTTCCTTGAAAGTAAAGATGTATTTTGCAGGATGATTCAGAATATGTAAATGCGAATGAAATATTGACAATAAAATAGCATTCCATATTTTAATTAGACCATGCTGCACTCCCAGCATCAATTTGTCTTTTGAGGACATTGATATAACCTCAAAGAGCCTTCAATGAGATTGATATCTACGCGTTGATTTATAAATATTTCGAATGAAATACTTGTTCTGATACAGACAAATTGTAAAGTATCGTGTTAATAGCGCTGTTTTCGAATCGTTTTCAACTGTGTTTCAATAATTACAATATCACAGATAAACCGCAACTCTTTTGTACTGATCACAAACTTTCCGAACAACTCTTTTTAGTGATATCAGATTCACCACAACTCTTTTCTTCTGATCACAGATTCCGTACAACTCAGTTTAACTCATCACAGATTAACCACAACCCATTTACTGCTCACAGATTCATCACATCCCTTTTTTACTGAGCACAGATTCCACACAAATCTGTCTAACTGATCACAGGTTCACCACAACCCTTTTTTACTGATCACACATTACCCACAATCCTTTTTTACTGACATGGCTCATATTCACAATGTTCATAAACTTGTCAATACATAAAGAAATATGAGCAGTGCTACAGGACCCCAAGCTAATAAGTATTACAATTTTAGCTAAGAATCAGCCTGAATATCCATTTGGTCTCTTTCAAATGGACAATAATTGCCAAAAGTTAATTGAAACTCTCTGCTACTAATTGACTAAAACGTGTAGAACCAAATTACAAATGCTCAGGTTTTTCTGGTACCAAGAGTCGCAAATGCCTTAAGGTTGGTTTTCGCTTTCCGCTTATTTTCTGTAAGATATTATATAATCTAATGAATTCACCAGAACTAATTGATAAGCATGCGAAATTCGGCACCGAGTGTCACGAGTTCGATCTCTGCTCGAGGCGGTTACTGTGTAGTGTCTCCGAGCAAGATTTATTGTTCCCATGCTAGTACTGGATAGTCACCAAGGGATCATGAATAAGTGTGCTTTAATGGTGATATAACTGAAATATAGTTGGAACATGAGTATAATTAGTACAAAGCAAATAAACTGATCTCGAAATGGTGCAGAAGTAGCATCCATGGTGATCATACATGTGATCGAGTGATACGTGCAACCAAACTCACTCTAGAAGTCTTTTTTATTTGTGTAAGTTTATCGTGAAGCATAAGGATGTAACAAATATGCGCGGAGAATTGAAGAATTAAGTTGAACGATTTCAATAAATAAAGCTATTAAACATTGATTACGATTGTATGGAGACTTCTCAGAACACGTTTTCAGAAATCCTCCTTTTACGCTGTGTGTTATTTGCATAATCAAATTGAACAGCGTTTCCTCTTTTTAACCTCGCACCGATAGAAATGTGTGCTTCGTTAATGTAGTCCTAGATATTATGTGTCTGAGACTTGTAGAAAGTACATTTTCGATTGATATTTGACTTCGTTTTCAAATAGCTTTTAATTGTTCATTTTTAAACTTCTGTCGTAAAACTAAATCCAAGAATGTTCTGAGTGCACGAATATAATATGCGAAAAGGTACACGTAGGCTTTTGTGAAGAACATAAATACAGAACAGCCTTCGCATCCGCAAAGTCTGATCAAGATATTTACTATTCACATATTATTTACACAAGCTAGAAGCTTTTGTCAACTTGTGTAGATTCCGATAAGATTGAGCATGTGAATATGGAGGATGGCAGGCTTACACTGTTCAGCAAACTGGTATCGTTTCCCACAGACAAGTTCATTTATTGTACCAATCAAAACTCGGTCAAGATGGCGTAGCTCTACGTTTCATACCTGTGTCAAACTACAACACGTACACGAAATAATTGATGCAAAGAAACAAATGACGCCGATGTGATTTGTGCAATGACGCCAAAGTCAGCAATGCTTGGGGTGATTTCAATTCAGGACAAAGTATTTCAACAATTACATCTGAAACTTGATAAATATAAATCTATATAATCCATACGACAACTTGGTATGACTAGAAATGAATTTGCTGGTGTTTCAACCCTACTGCTTCAAGAAGCATTTGATAATTCCTGCAGTAATATGTGATACACTCATAATGAAAGCGATTTGCTTTTTATCATACTTGGCTTTGTCTCTTGTGTAGGTCCTGTTAAAAATAGATTAATAATAATATTACCCTGTTTATTTTGGACGTTGGGCACTAGGAACATTAGTGAAATAAAAGTACATACCGATTAATACAAACAAAGCAATTCAAAGTGATAATATCTCTTGCTTGCATACACATTTCTCTTTCTTTTAATATATCTATAGGTGCTACCTATTTACGAAAAAACATAAGATAATTATAAACAAAAATTAAAGAACATACTTTGGCCATAAACAACGATTTATAAGTAATTGACTAGACCATAATGTTAATTAATGTCATGTTTTGTGCATGATCAAAACATGTTCGGAATTCGTATTATTGTCGTCTATTATTATGAACAGAAAATAATAAAGTAAAGACTTTCAGAAAATCAAGGAATACATTATGATGAACGAGGTTAAAACATGAGGGCCAAGATGATCCTTTATCGATCACCTGCATTATGGTAAAGAAGCAAATATATCAGCCATTTTCTGATTCCACCTGATGCCTTTTTCAACCAGTTAATATGACAGGAACAAATTATGTAGGCTAAGGGGTCAAACTAAACCCTTTCACTATAAGAGACGGTTTCTGACGCCTTTCCAGCAGACGACTTAGGAAATGAGTGTCGCTAAAAGAACAATTACTCATTATGAGAAAGTTATCCTTTTGCCACAATGTTTGATAAATAATTGTACTTTGTATGAGTGGGTCTATAGCTCATGTATATGAATTTGAGGTCTTTCATGTTGATAACACTTTTTTTGCGGGAAACGACGTCGCTCCATTTGACACAGCACTAAATGATCCAGATTTTTGAAAAAAAAATATTATTAAAAATACGAAATAATTCGACGGTTGTCTAGTTGACACTTCGAAAATAAAACGTAATTAGCACGTTTTTCTTTCGCCACAATGTTTCCGATTCCATTCAATTATTATACTTTTATTTCCAGAGATCTATATCATTTTTTTGTCTAGAGCTTTTTCGTCTACTGTATTTTTGATGTTTCTGAGAAAAGATTAAAATTACTCGTTCCACATGTTGCCAAGTTTCAATATAGATTGTCCAATTTCCTCATCATAGAAAAATCACATATAGTAGTTATAAATGACTCAGAACAAAATAAATCGTGTTAAAAGAAAACCAATCAAAGATCATTCGCGACAAGTGTTCAACGGCAGGGTCTCAGATCTGAACCTACAGTGTCAGTGTCCTTATCACAGTTCACATTTGGACAGGTATCATGGATGTACCGACCGATCTGTATTCGTTCATGTCACGAACGCCAACTGGTGTGTTGTCTTTGGGCACGACCCGTATGGGCTTGTTTTATGATGGAGGTTAATAACCGTTAACCCTTTCCCACATACAATAATTCTGCAGCAGACGACTTTGAACATATTTTGTCAAAACATAGAAAATCTCTATAATTGAATGGATAACCTATGACAAATAGTGGGAACATTGTGGCAAAAGGATAAATTGCACGTTTTGTGCTATTTCTTCTTTTGTCAATATGTTTTCAAAAAGTCGTCTGCTGCAGAGGCGCCAGAAAGCGTATATATGAGGGAAAGGGTTAATCACGGTTGTATACGACTTTGTAACAAAGTTGGACGGTGATATTCTAAGTTTTATTTTGTCATTACCTTTGATGGTCATTAGACAGTAGGATATGTTTTAACGGGTGACGTTAGAAGCAGAGGAAACGTAGTAATAAAACTGACATAAATGAAGGGAATCCTATTAGTTGTCCGCATTTTCATTTGTGTTCTGTTATATTCCTGTCATATTATAGTTAAATCAGCCCCACATGTTCACCCATTGCACAATCCGTAACAATTGTGTGAACACTTAAACCTTTTTCAGATGCAGACGTTTTTTTGAATTGATCATAATCAATGAATTCTCAATTTTGCCCCATTTGTTAAACTCTATTTAATAATTATACTAGTTTTATGGAGAATTTCCATGTTCTGTCTAGTCATCAGCATTTTTGTTTGTATATCGGAAAATGGGGTTCATGACAAAAACATATTGGTCGATTTATATCATACATGTATCAGAAGCTGTAATGGTACCCACTACTCCAACAGTGATATTGCTCCGTAGGACTAATAGGGGTACCAATAACATGTTGCTACTTGTTCCTATGGTCTGTATAGCTAATTCGCATCTTATATGGGGTTTTTTTAAGAATTGATCAGATGCTTTGATGTTTGTGTGAAAATTGTGCCGATAATCGGATACCAGTTAAAACAACGTAAGATCAGACTGTATGTTGGGAGTACTGATGTAACAGGTAATAAGACAAACGCTATAGCAGACGGCTTTTGAACAAATGTGACATAATGAGCCATTTCTCCTTTTGCCACAATGTTTTCAACTGTATTCAATTTCATTTATAGAGATTATGCGAATGGATACTGTGTTTTTAGAGGTTTATGTAAGCCTTCCATGACTATGTTACGACCAGCAAAGAGTCTGATCCGAAACTATACTGGTCGAAAATTCCCTAAGGTTCTCCCCTCGTGTATTTAACCTTTTCCCACATAAAGCGAATATGCAGCTAAAGACTTTAAAGATATCTAAGCAACGATATTGACAATTCTCAAAAATGTAGATCATATAATTGAATAGTGACGTAATGATATTTTATCATTTTGACACAATGTTTTCAAAAGTCGACAAGTGCAATTTAGTTAAATGCGTCTGCATGTAGGGAATGGTAAATGCCAAATCGTTCAATGAAATAACATTTTTATTGTTGTGCCAAGTTATGTTAAACGTAACACACGTTTCGATAAGTAAATAAGTAAGTGAGTATTTTATTACAATAGTACAAAAAGTAATAAATAACGCCCGGCCCCATGGGCCTATAAGTCTCTTTCAAAAGAAATATAATTAAGAACACACAAAAAAAAAAAAAAAAAAATGATATGGAAAACGTATTGTTTTGGTATCGTTCTACTTCATAACGACACCATTAGATAGGCAGATATGATCAGTACCATTCCACAACATCCATTAAAGCGCCGTTTTCTCCAAAAAACAATAAGTCTCTGGTAGAAATAACGTATACGTATAATTATGAATGAGATCTCGTCAGCTAACAGGAAAACGTTACCTGAAACATTTTCCTGTAATTTTCGATAATGTTACTGACTTGCTTGTTAACAAAATGCCTTATATGTTTTGAAAATGATGGGATTAAACCAACTCTACTAATTGGGTTTTTGCCTTAGTCATGTCATTGGACCTAAATATATAAAAAGACATATATGTTGTTATTTTCATTTTTTTTGCAAGACACAAATGTAAATTTGTAATGGCCAACCAAGGTAGCGTCTCGCTAAACCTAATCCATTATTTCTGCATTGATTATGCTTACATTAATTGATATTACCATTTTTTGCCGAGATGTTTTCCAATTCGTAGGCTGCAGTTTTGCCGTACGTGAGAATGGGCATCGTTTGCTAAGCCAATGCTACTTCGTACATTAGCATTCCCATAAGTATGGTAATGTAATGGACAAATTTCTCTCGGCTTGCGAAGATGGGGAAAGGGCTAATGAAACACATTTTGAGACCGAACAATTCGATGTAAGAGACTGTTATCAACACTCAGAAAACTGCTGCACCATCCTTAACGTGTAAGACAAATGGGTAACGCATCGTATAAGTCAGTCTTCGTGTTATGATTGTCTACATTTTATTTAATTACAAAATACACTGTCTAAGAATTCCAAATAACATGTCTACGTCTACGCAAGGTCTATTGTGACTATCACGTCCCTTGCGCATCAAAACCCCCGCCTTTTCAACACTCTATGAATGATATATGTTTTATATAATCATATACGTCTGTCCACCAACATCCCCCGAAACAGCCCGATCGAAAACAGCACACTCTTTCCAAAATGTATTGGCTTTAATATACTCGTTATTTCCAAGGTAACATTGTGCTTTTATTGCTCAGGTAAAGATTCATGGACTATGCATAGCATGTACATTATTTTACAAATGTTCGACTAAGGTTATTATTAATACACGTGCATAGCTAATGGGTGATCCAATAAAAAAGAATATTTTTTATTAAAGTGACATGTGTGAATTTACATACACGAATAACATATGTCATACAAACTTTACCGCACCCGGTCCATTGAGCCTATAAGTCACCATACAATATATACCTAATATTCACTTATAATTTGCAATGCAATATTTGTCATATCGGACCTTAACATGTAATATAGCCGTTATATAAGACGGATACATATCAGTATCCGTGTTCATCAAAGGTCCCAGGATCGAATACCGATAAAGCTAACCTTCCATCGTAACGGTCACTAGTTTAGTATCTTGAAATCGGACGTCAAGAGTAAATCACAATATAAGAAGTAAAATAATATATTCTGCACAGTCAATATGAAATCTATCAGTTTGATGGTTTAATATATTTTATTTTAACTCTTTTAGCACGACTATGAACAGGGAAGCTTCTAATTTAAACATTTCGACGCTGAAAAAGTTTTCTTCCATTGGGCCTAACTAGCTCATTTGGATATTATAAATACAGAAAAAAACAAATTAATTAGACAAAAGGTAATTAACAATATGACGACCAGCATGAAGTCCAAACATATTTACAATTTGAAATTCATACACACCTTTTTTTTTTTACAACAGTCTATAAGAGAAAGTTGATGCAAGGCATCAATGTCGCCGGAAAAGACTGCATTGATTTATTTTTTAACACACATGTATTCTTGACTTTCGTTAGTCTAAACATACACATAATATTTTCATAAGGACTAATTCCAATATTTTAGAAATTCCACATAGATCTACAAATTTCAGGGTTTCTTTTGGTCAGGATTTTGGATGTTTTGTATTTGTCAATAAAACCACAACAAATTAATACATTTTGGGATTTAAATCTACATGCAATAAAAAGCTATTAAACCCTTTCCATGTCTGAAGCAACAATGAAAACCTTTAAACACTTAAAACATTGAGAAAACGGTTAAATTGCTGAAGACATGAACTTCCTCCTTTTTTAATAATAATTATAATAAATGTTTCACAGATGTTAAAATTTATCCTCATATGTTTAAAAAGTAGACCACACTTGAGGAACAACATATCAGCTAAATTGTTTATCTAAATCGTTGATGCATACAATATATGTTTGGCGCAAGAGAAATGCCAGTTGCGAGTCCCATTACTATATAATAGATGGCAAGTATGAAATTAATTGGGTGCGAAAGAGCAGATTTTCTTTATTTCTAAATCTATTGTTTATCAGAGTTTGTTCTTCTCTTAATTTGTTTCAAGCCAAATAAACATTTAATATCACATATATTTAATCATTTAAGTGTGTAATATTAGCTATCTATCTGTAATAAGGTTTTTTGAGCATTCTTTCGAAATGTTGACCCTCGTTTCAAGATCGAGTCGTAGTGTCAGACATCGAAGAAAGTGAATACAAAATCAGGCAAAGCTTTAGTGCATGTTTTATTCCACTGCATTCAAGAGAAAAAAGCATTTCTATAGTATCTTTCTTTCTACTATATTCGACCCATGCACTCGTTTCGTGACGTTTAAGAAATCAATTTGTCGTGCGACATTTGTTGTCTGCATAAACAAGTCACTTTTCTAAGTTTACATTTTACTTCCGGTTACTTCGCTTTGTTTACATTTTGGCAATATGAAACTAGGTCACGAACTGAGGAAAAGGCGTTTCGACGTTCACGACCGATAAACAGGCTTATATTTGAGACATATTTTCACAAAATATTTCTTATTTTTGTTTCTGTTACCAGTTTCTGTTGATACTTATCTATTAAAAGTAGAATTCGACGTGATTATATATCGATAGTCTACTGCAAGCAGGTGCGCGTATGTAAATAAATTAGACTGTGCGACGTAAAGGTTTGTAGTTTATGAAAATAAAGTATCCCAGTCTAGCTAATAGGGACTGTTTTGTCTTCGTAAATAAAACACAAAAACGAAAATGCCAGTCAAAATAAAGAAACTGCACATACTTAAAACATCGGAATATTTATTTCATTTTAGATGTGTCATAACTTAGTGTTTTTAAACAAACGCATTTGTAATATGTTCATTTAAGACATTTAAAAAAAAAAACTAATAATAACCCCCACTCCCATGTCATTTCCGAAAACCTATTAAAAATAGAAGGCGCGGGCTTCTGCCCGGCGACTAATGAACAACTAATCCCCACCACCAAAACAACAAGTTTCAAGTTTCTAATTTATTGGCAATCAGCAATTATTTTGCTCTTGGCCATTTACAAAACAATTATTTGGCAAAATGATACAGAAAACATTAATACATAAAATTAAATACAAATACAAACAATTCAACGTTAATATCATTAAGGGTATTTTTTTCTAATTGACATAGCTATCGTTAGATCTAGATCGGAAATATTTTCTGAAACACTCGCTAAAAATATCATGAACAAGATCTGAAAAATCATTCATAGATTAATGTATGTTTAAAGTATTGCTACAAGCTGATCGGTTATATCATTGAATACTTCATGCTTGCTTTCTACAAGTTTCAACAACATGATTTATATAATGAAGTATGGTAATTGACAAGAAGATAATAACTGAACAACATATATACACATCCACATACATATGAGCCGTTCCACGAGAAAACCACTATTATGGAATCTGTGTAATGTATCGCCCCAGATCAGCCTGCGCAGTCCACGACATATTTCGTCTCAGGAGGATAGAGTAATGATTCCTGAAACAGAAAATCCACAGGAGGCGAACAGTGTCTGTCCGGGTTTGCCTGCACGGCATGCTTATGCTGATCCGGGTCGATTCTTTACGCAGAGTCCACAATATTGGTTTTCTCGTTGAACGGCTCATATACACAATGGTATTGTTTATATTATTGTTTCCGTTTCAATTTGATTCGTTGTTCTTTACAGAAACAAACTATTTGTGAAGTAGATTTATAATCAAGAAACAAGCATCAGTTATCGTCACGCACAGAGAGCTGAAGTATAAACAAAACAACAATAAGAGTCGTTCAAACAAGGCTAATCCATTTAATCAGACTAGAAGAAATAAAAAAACAGACCAAGCGATTTCTATTTTCCACGCTAAAACACAAATCTGAAAGTAGACTGCGTATTGAAGAGAATTGAATTGGCGTGATTTGATTATCGTGAAGAAAGGCGATTAGTCCATTTGGTGGGGGTGTGCGAGCACTTCTCTTAATTAGCTGTTAAACCCTGTACACATACACCAAATATTCAACAGACGACGTTGAAAACATCTAGACAAAAACATGAAACTGTTATATAAATTAAAGTATATATTGCATAAAGGTGAAAACATTGTTGCAAAAGGAGACTATGCGCTTTATGGGCAATTTTGTCACAATGTTTGTAAAAGTCGACTGCTGCATAAGCATCAGAAAGTTTCTCTGTATGGGAACGGTTAAACCCTGTCCATCGTGTCGACGCATTTTGATTGATCTGCAGCAGATAATACTTTTCGAAATGCATAACCATGAGCAAATTATCTTGTTGCGACAGTGTTTTCAACTCTAAACAATGATTTATTTATGGAGATTGACCGTGTATTCAATGTCGTTGTTTGCAGATAAGGGTTAATCAATTCTTTTGTAAAACGAGTATATACGTTTGCTGCCGTCTTTAGAATTGAAATGAATGTATAATATTACAGCTTTAAGTTTTCCCCAAAGTAATATGTAATGTAAGCTCCATTGCAAACACTTTAAGCAAACGGAATATCAAGACAAATAGCTTGATGGCTTCCCCCGATACAATAATTTAAAACTTCTTGCAAAACATGTGGATAAAGAAACAGATACGTAACCCTTTCCGACATACGACACTGGTAGACGACTTGAAAACATCTATTCCAAAATACGGAAAATGTCTAAAAGAGAAACAAAAAATACTGATTAGAACTGGAACTGAAACGCTGTGACAAAATAGTAAATTCCTCATTATGAGCAATCTATCTATTTGCTAAAATGATTTCAAAATTCGTCTGCTGCAGACGTGTCAACTTTAGTCTGTTTGGGGAAAGGTTTAATTAACTATCTCGTGACGCTTTTTAGTAATTAGATACATTTTTTCTAGAGCGAAAAATCGAACTCGATTGTTTCTTCTCTCTCCTTTTCTTCAACACTCACGTGTCGTTGTACTTGTAGGGTAATTCTTCGATCTAGGATTTCATTAGCCAACTGTAAGAGCGTTTTGGATCCTTTGGTTGCTGTACGATGCTGATGGTCTGTTACCATATGTATTGCTTCTGAGCAGATGCATATAAGTATCAATTGATGTACATGAGAAATGACTTCAGTTTGTGTAACTGGTGGTTGTTTGTTTAGTTTGCGAACTACACCGGAAACAGGTTGACCACGAACTTCATTTTTCAAAAATAGCCGAGGTTTTTCACATTTAGTCTTTACCATATTTAGACGATTCTAAACGTTAATGCAATAGTTGTTCATTTAAATTGTGTTAAACGCGGTTTTGAGCAGCAGTACAGTTATATCATGGCGTTTTCAGGGTAATCTACTTCTGGTGATATTTATTCGGATATCGAATCATCAGTCGTAATGCTATTCTCGTAACCCTGATCACCAACGAGAGTATCCAGTAATACCATTGTATACGTATCTGGTATGACCCAACCAGGGATCGAGTCTCTTACTCTAGCTTCAAAGTCGGCCGCTCTTACCACTAACCCACGCCGATCGTATAGACAATATTATTCGTTGGTAAGAGAGAACCGCTCATAATAAGTATGGTGTTCTTTGCTAGGATTAAATGTTGCTTATATCGAGGTAACATCGGTTTTCATCAGGTAGTTATGTCCTTCCAATGGTTTTCATGTAGATGGACCGCCTCTGTGATGTCGTGGTAGAGCGTCCACCTCGGGAGCCGTAGGTCGCGGTTTCGAGAGGGGGCCGGGTCATACCAAATACTTTTAAAAGTGTAGTAAGGCATGTCCTTACTTGGCGCTCAGGGCTGTTTGGTTGGCATTACGACTGATACGCTGATGTCAGGATAAATTGACCAAAAGGATTGGTAACTTACTAAGGAACCGCCGTGTTATAACTGACAAATTGTTGTAAGCAGAGTTAAACACCAGACACACAAACAAAACAATCCGTATAGATTTGTTTGTTTGTTTTACTGAGATTTTACGCCGTTTTCAACATTATTTAAGGTATATCCGGGCGACAGATCACTTATTTATGATCCCTGGGTAATAAACTAGGCTAGAAAATGTGCCTTGTCAAGGGGCACTCCACCATGACCGCTGCGACTGGGGAATGACATTTGCACGCCAGATTTCAAATCCCCGACGTTAATCACTCGACCACGGTGGATTCCTAGATCGGTATAGAAGGTTACTCAAAGCTGATATGCGTCATGGGAAAGCCGATGTTCGGCACATTTTCGAAATCGGAGAACCAACCCTAAGACCTTTGTGAACATTGCAGATTAACCAGCGCATCTGCGCAGTCTGATTTGGCTCTTCGGTAATTAGTCATAACATGTTTCAAAGCCATTATGTAAAAGCAGCATTCATTGTTATCCTTTAGCATGGATGCGCACGCAGGACATTATCTACACGTGTAACAATGACGTTAAGCATGGCTTTCTTGGAACACCTTCAAATCATAAGGATTACAGTTATTCTGTTCATACTATGTATGCTTTTCTAACTAAATGGAAAACAGAAAAAAAACCTGATTAAACTTCACAGTTGAGCATGCTGATCTGGATCACATATTCCAAAAGGTCGGGTTTCGCCAGGCACTGTTCATTCCTGATGATTTATCAGATAACAGATAAATGATGACTGTGAATTAAGTAGAGCGTTGATATCTCCCAAATTACATCTCACATAATTACATTTTTTAATCAGCCAGCTACGCTAGCTACGAGGGGTTCGCTTTATTTTCACCGACAGAGAAGCATATAGCTATCGCTTTGTTTGGCTGTGTTGTGTGTGTTTAATGCTTGTGTGTGTATGTCCGTATGTGATGTCGTCTTGTTCTGGTTATTATTTAATAAAGATACTCTACAAGCTGCACATTTTCAAATAATTCAACTTGTTTCTCCTTGCACATTGAACTGTCGGTATCACGTGACCGACATGTCAGTGAACAATATACTTCATACATACCTTTTATTTGCATCGGCAAAATACATTTCCTTTCGCCATTTACAATAAAAAAAAATGAGTACAGAGAACGAAAAACATCTAAATCCCTCCCCTACTGGAGTTATGCTTCACAACTTTCACTGCTAAGGTTTAAATAAGTAGAATATTGTGTTACATTGTCAAGATTTCTAAGAATCGCAGTGAACACTGTGTGTCTATCAGTATAAGAATACAAGTTTTAGCAGATTGGTATTGGAAGGATTTGTCGCTTATTAGTTTAAAGTGGTATGTTTGTCATGTCAATTTGTAAATATGTATGTAAATATGTATGTAAATATGTATGTAAATATGTATGTAAATATGGTGTATACGGACCGTAGGCTCTAACACTTTACCAATCATCTTTAGATATCCTCTTTTAGCATGTATAGTAAGATCTTTTTCATGATCTCGGTTTGGACTTTTTTCAATATTAGATATATCTCCAAAGCCCTACATTTCATAATGATACAGTAAGACATTGGACACCTGAATGATCACATAGTATTTTTAACGATTTCCTACATGCAGATGGATTTTGACGCAATAGCAGCAGAGACGACGTCTGAAAACATTCACGCTAAAGGTGAAATTGTTCATGATGGGCAATTTCTCCTTTAGCCACAATGTTTACAACTTTATTTAACTCTTTCAGCGCCAAAGGCAATATTGAGGTTTTTGCAAACAATACTGATTCAGGTGAGTCAGCTCGTAACGAGCTGTCTCACCTGATATCAGCATTGTTTACCCTTTGGTTATCAAAATGGTCCAAACTGTTATTACATGAGAAATGGAGACGCACGATTTTGAACATTAAAGAGTCTACTTTAAACAATTCGGCGCTGAAAGAATTAACAATTAAGCTATCTTTTATGGAGATGTTTTAGGTTTTTGTCACCATGTTTTCAAAGTCGTCTGCTGCAGATTTGTTGTATGTGGGAAAGGATGTCACGAGCTCCACGAATAAAAACGTACACAATATAATGAATAGATTTGAATGCGTTATAGGAAAAGGTTTATTTGATTAGTTTGAGAAATGTCACCTATTGCCAACTTAGTTCTTACAAATGTCTCCTCCAGAAAATGCGTCAGAGTTGGTCTGAACGTGGGAAAGGGTTTACATACAATTTGTAAGAAATGTATCCTATAATAGGTCAAGAACATAGGACACGAAAGGCGTTCACCACAATGTATAATTGCATTACACATTCTTCGTAATTTAATCCTATACTGAATCCAATGTTCATTTTTTTGTCCGGCGTTTTTCTCACTATACATTACTATGAGAGATATATGTCCTGCCAATTGGTAAAGCCAATTGGCATCTGGGTCACGTCATGCGAAAACCGACCCTCTGAATTGTTCGACAAGCAAATATTCAGATCAGTCTGCACCTCCTCGGGGTCCGATCAGTACCTTCGCTCTTCCCTATCTCGTCGAACAAGCATCTTGGATATTTCATTTCTAACAAACGATCTTGACATAAAACATCAAAAACCTATACGAGTTTGCGATTTCGAACGTAATCGTCGTATATTGTAAAACCTCTGAAGATCGGTTTTCGTAAGGCCATTCGGCATTTCGGTAAAAATGAGCTGCTAATCACGTCGTCCCCCCGGGGCGATTATGTCTATACAGCGGTGTTGATGGGCTCTATCGGCGGACTTCGGGATTATTTTGGTTTAACCCTTTTTCCACCTGCGGACGCATGTTGACGTAATAGCAGCAGACGACTTTTGAAAACACTGTGGCCAAAGGTGAAATTGCTCATGGTGAGCAATTCTTCCTTTGAACACAATGTTTTCAACTTATTTTAACAATTAAGCCATCTTTTATGGAGATTTTTCAGATTCTTTTCACTATGTTTTCAAAGTCGTCTGCTGCAAATTCGTTGTATGTGGGAAAGGGTTAAGAGAAAAAACAATGTACACTTGGTATATGTACCAAGTCACTTTATAAGGGAATGGTGTTGTGCTGTAGATCGTCCTTTTAGTATATAAAAGATGTAACTATGTTCTTTTATAAGATGCTGTTGAAAAGAATATCTACCCGATATAAACGCAGAAATCACAGAAAAGAGTGTAGATGTTCATATGTTGATAAATTTGACTTTTGAATGTTTGACACAATACTGAAAACATGGTTTTCTGATATCGAGTGCTGAAGATTTAAAAGGAACTAGGTCTCGATTTTCGGTTCATACTTTTCAAAACTATTTTAAAATTTACTAACAGTACAAGTTAAGCAGACCAGTAAAGTTCAATTCGACTCGCGATAACTCGAACATGCGATAATTCGAATGTATAATTTCACTCGAACTATTTCATGGGACGGATATGTGTTTTAACAACGGCTTAGCAGCAGTACTTAGAATTGCGAATGTGTTTTTTTATGGCTATCGTTTTATCACAGGCTTTTCACAATACACACTTAACACTAAATGCATTACCAAGCTGCCCATACATACATGAATTTAGTAAACATCGTTTAAACACGCCGATAACTCGAAAAAGTATAAGGTTCTCTTTCGAGCTCGAGTTTACGCAAATTCAAGACATGTGTAAGAATAGTTTCTGTTGTAGAACCGAACATTATTGCATACTTTCATATTGTCCCGTTCACTTTGCATTGAAGAAAGTGGTCATGATTATAGGTTATTGACCCTGTACTGTGAAATCATCGTTGGACCGAGTTCTTTGGTTGACGTTGCCGAGCTTGCGAGGTTACGTTCGCCAAAGAACGAGGTCCAACGATTTCACAGTACAGGGTCAATAACCTTTTTATTGCATACTTTCATATTGTAAACTATTTGCTTTACGTTGTGGAGTTTTTTTTTTATTATCTATAATTGATAAATCTGCTTCCGAATTAGAAACAAACTGTTTGTTTACATAAGTAGTAATTTTTGTGCAAATGCCGTTTGAATTATAACGGTGACGTCATTTTTTTAAATGACGTCATGCACGTGCATAACCAACGTTTTAGACGCGCGTTTTAGACTGTTTTCATGTCAAAAACGTACTGTTAGCATGAGACAGTAAGAAATTGTCCATGATCAATATATGAGAATTTAACATTACAAAGTCCCGTGAGGTTTAACAATGATATTTAGGTCAGCTATATTTGTTTACATAACAAAAGTAGTCCCTAGCATGTTAATTATGCAGAATTTTCGCACGTCCTTATCTACGGTCATGATCACTCCTTGACAGCGGTCATGATCGAAAAATCATGACCACTTTCTTCAATGCAAAGTGAACGGGACAATATGAAAGTATGCAATAATGTTCGATCATGACCGGTGTCAAGGAGTGATCATGACCGTAGATAAGGAGGTGCGAAAGTTCCACATAATGAACATGCTAGGGATTACTTTTTTATGTAAACAAACATAGCTGACCTAAATATCATTATCATACCTCACGTGACATTGTAATGTTAAATTCTCATATACTCAGTTTGCTTACTGTCTCATGCTAACAGTACGTTTTTGACCGGATAACAGTATACTGTTACATGGCACGCGCGTCTAAAATGTTGGTCATGCACGTGCATGACGTCATTTAAAACAATAGTTAAAACATCACCGTTATAATTCAACGTTTCAAACGGCATTTGCATCATTGTAAACAAATAGTATGTTTCGATTTCGGAAGCTGATGTATCAACTCTAGATAATAAAGAAAACTCCACAATGTAAACCAAATAGTTTACAATATGAAAGTATGCGATAAAAAGGTTATTGACCCTGTACTGTGAAATCATCGTTGGACCTCGTTCTTTGGCGAACGTAACCTCGCAAGCTCGTCAACGTCAACCCAAGAACTCGGTCCAACGATGATTTCACAGTACAGGGTTTGTTTAAACTTAACACCAACTATACACTAAATGTGATATTGCGAATATATCGTTTAACTCGACTGTGACTATTTCCTGGAAATGTTCTGTTAACAACGGCGTAACAGCATTACTTATTACCCAGACAAGCAATCAGACGTGCTGCTGTGATCTTTAATTATTAAGATTTTAACACAGGCTTGATTTCCACAGTACATATTTAAATATATGTGAATTAAGAAGCTGACCATAGACACATCTAGCAGTTACGCTATTCTAGAATCCCCTTGATAGAGGTTTGGACGAAACACTGTATGCAATTTGATCGTATTTACCGTTATGTTTAAAACCTCGTTATGTCGTTTTGTGTGTGACCTGGCTCATATTACTATCACGTGATGCATACTTATGATGACATTAAGAAACATCGCGTTGTACAAATATAATCACTTTCACAACAATTATTAGTACATTTAGCATATTATCGTGTTTATAGACGGTCCTTTTAACCATTTCCAACTTGTAGACGAGGTTTTACACACACTCCGCAGTTGACACATTTTTACGCAATTGCAGCAGTTAACACATGTTTACACACCTGCAGCAGTCGACACATGTTCACACACCTGCAGCAGTTGACACATGTTTCCACACCTGCAGAGTCGACACATTTGTACACACCTGCTGCAGACGACCTTTGAAAACATCGCATCGAAAGGAAGCATTGCTCAATGCACACTAAATATAACTTTGACCCCTTTTCTTTCCTAGGCACAGGTCAGATGTGATTTATAAAGGCTCATTAACCTTCCCAACAAATTCCGACACAATTTGACCCATATTAAGAAAACGAAAATAGAAAACATTGTGACAAAAGGAGACAAAATGCTAATAATGAGCAAGTTCTCCTTTTGTCCAAAAGTGTGCAACTCTATGCAATAGTCATACTTCTTTCAACCGAGATTTTTTTCAACAAATATTTTGCCTATATGTCGTCAAGGTCGTTTGCCGTCCAGTTGTTTTATTTGGGTAAAGCGCGAAAAAGGCTCCACCAAGATAAAGGGTTCAACCAGAACCTTACATGTAACAAATTTAATTTACAAGAACTATTGTGCGAGAACTTATGACTGGGAACTCGCCCATGAAATCCATTTGTCATTTCCTTGTTATTGATTCGTCGGCGAGGAGATATTTGAATAACTGCGAATTAACCCCCCGAAAGCGGAGGAGAATTTACATTTCAATTTGGTCATATTACATGGCCTCTTAAAGACGAGTAGTGTTATACTTTAGTTGAATTATAGTTGGGGGTCATGTCATGGGAACTCGAACCATCTGGGCTTGGTAAACAGCGGCGGTCCAGATCAACCTGCGATTTCATCACTGTATTCAATCAAGAGTGACATTTTAACCATAACATCCAAAATAGTTGACCATCTTAACCCTTTCAGCGCCAAAGGCAATATTGAGGTTTTTGCAAACAATACTGATTTCAGGTGAGTCAGCTCGTAACGAGCTGTCTCACCTGAAATCAGCATTGTTTGCCTTTTAGTTATCAAAATAGTCCAAACTTTGATTACATGAGTAATGGAGACGCCCGATTTAGAATATGAAAGAGTCTACTTTAAACAATCCGGCGCTGAAAGAGTTAATCGGGAGGGTTTAGTTTTATTATTAGTTTATATGTGTCATGTCATCATCAAAGTATATGTGTCATGTCATCATCAAAGTATATGTGTCATGTCATCATCAAAGTATATGTGTCATGTCATCATCAAAGTATATGTGTCTTGTCATCATCAAAGTATATGTGTCATGTCATCATCAAAGTATATGTGTCATGTCATCATCAAAGTATATGTGTCATGTCATCATCAAAGTATATGTGTCATGTCATGACAACCTCGTTCTCCAATCCCTCATTATTCAACAGAAGTTCGTTTCTCTTAACTTCATACTAAGAGGATTTGCGAGCAGGAAATTTTTCCTAAATGTCAGAGTGAAGCAAATGAGCTCATGAATAATATCAGTTAAATTTCATGCTTTCGGCGTAGAACGCTCGTGAGCAAGTCACGTGTCCATTATCAAGACTGGTATTGGTTTGAGATGTCGGGATACGTGTACCGTCGCCGTGCTATGACTGAAACATTGTTGGAAATGAATCTTGCATTTGGCAATCTTACAAAGTTAATAAAAAAAAAACATGAAACATCTCAATAAATAATAGTTCCATAATATTGCATAGCCAACATCATACTTTTCATCAAAGAGACATATTTTCTCTTGTATAATGATCGCCGTGAGTTGTGATTAACGTCAGCTTAGCTATATTATGCATGTATTAGGTCAAGATCAGATGTGGTGTAGGTTTTCTTATGAGTCCTTACTGTCAACTACTCTGAATTCGCCCTCGACACCAAATCGGACTTCTGTACGTGACTTGAGACAACATCTGTGAACCCTGTAAACCAGGATTAGCCTACTCACAACTGCATTTAGATATAAGTCGACAGAATATTCTGTCCATTCATTAGCTTAACTAATACTAAAGAGCAAATAGCCAACGATGGGTTAGGGTTAGGGTATTTTTGTTCGTTTATTTGTGTGTGTATTTGTTTGTTTCTTTGTATTGTGTTTAATGCAGCTTTAAACATGTTTTTAATAGTATCTCCATAATTGAATGGATAACCTATGACAAAAAAGTGGAAAACATTGTGGCAAAAGGAGAAATTGCACGTTTTGTGCAATTTCTTCTTTTGTCACCATGTTTTCAAAAAGCCGTCTGCTGCAGAGGTCCAAGGCGTTTCTGGGTAAGTTACCAGACCTACTGTTCCATCTATCATGACACCAGCAAGTCAGTCGTATCGCTTATATTACAATCCTGAACACCAAGTAGAAAAGGCCATTACTCCAATTACTTAAGTATTTTTAAATCTTCGATATGACCCGAATGGTGATCGATCCCCTGACCTGCCGAACCCGAGGCGCACGGTCTACCTGTACACCACCGAGGTGATGTTTATAGTTAAAACTGTTTGCAAATTAAACCAACTATAGATGAATCGCGATAACTTGGACAAGTGAACATTCGAATGTATCGTTAAACTCAAACTAAATCCTTGAACTGGTTTGTCTTTTAAAAGCAGCATAACAGCAGTTCTGATATCCCAGACGAGAAATCAGAACTCCTTCTGCGCTGTTTCCTTGATATACGTGTATCACTGGATAGCTTTCAAAGCTTATAAACATTTAAATTCAGATGCATTTCGAAGGTGAAAAGACACTGAATAATAACTCGAAGTGATTTGTAGGTCCCTATCGACTTCGAGTTATATCGAATCCACTCTACATCTACTTACTCTTTGGCCAGAGAGACCAATATATAGGACAGTGATATATATATCGATAAGCATTCTGGTCAGCCAATGTTGTTTGTTAATACTGTAAACTCTGACAACATTAACCTCTGTTTGTGTAACTATAATTTAGCTGCGTTAAACTACACTGTATCTTGCTGCAACTGGATACGCAGGACTTGGATCAGAATACACAGGATAGGTAATAAGATCCCCAAATCGCCAAATAATGTTCAAAGTCCCATATATAGGACATAGATAAATCGATCAATATATCAACTGGTCAAATATCGATAAGCATTCTGGTCAGCCTATTTTGTTTGTCCAAGCTGTAAACGCTGATGACGTTTAACTCTGTCCGGGTAAATATATGAGCCGCGTTATTACTTAATAAATGAATTGAATTGAATTGTTAAGCAACAATGGGTCTGGCTGCATCAGTGTTCGGTGGAGACTTGGATCAGAATACACAGGATCGGTAACATTATCCCAAATCGCTTGGCAAAAATGAGTCTTGCATCATCATTGAACTGTGGAGATTTGGATCAGAATACACAGGATAGATAATACGATACCCAATCGCCAGACAACTATAAGTCTTGCAGTTATTTCGAGGACTCAATGCATATTAATGCAAACAATGAGACTACCAAAAAGACAGGATTTCGTCTGATGCCGTTTAATCATTTTTACAATACTGCAGGTGCATTTGTAGCACAAGACTTAAGCATATTTTGTGTAAAGTGAAAATTGCTCACAATGTGAAAATCGTCTTTTCGTTTATATGTTCTCCTGATAAAAAGAATTATACCTTAATTAATCCCCTACCGGTAAGAGACTGGTTTGGAGACTAGAGGTTTGATCGATTCTGTCTGTCAGCCTTATTGTCAGTCTGTCAGTCTGTCAGTCCGTCAGTCCCACCTAACCTTGTCTGGTCCGCATCTGAACCATCCATCATAGTATTTCCAAGAAACTTGGCACAAACGTCCACCATGATAAAGGTTGCGTGTCGCGCTCAGGGGCCAGGCCTGCACCTCAAATCTTAAGGTCACACTTAGATGCAACAGTCAAAACGAGTACTGTTTGATAGGACAGTACCCTGTCCGGGTCACATATCAACCATGCACACAAGACACAGGCCTGTATCTCAAAGGTCAAGGTCACACTTAGAGGTCAAAGGTCGAAATGAGAAATCATGCATCACAGAACTCCCAAGTTACCGGGCACACATGTTCACCATGATGATGTGACATGTGGCGCACAAGAGACAGACCTGTACCTCAAACGTCAAGGTCACACTTACAGGTCAAAGGTCGAAATAAGAAATGTTTGATAGGACTGTACCTTGTTTAAACTATATATGACTTCGAGGAACTTGGGCTGTTTTACCTTTATGCCCAGAGTGTAAGCTTTAGAAAATTATTTCCTTAGCAAATAAATGTCTGATTTTGAAATACTTACTGGAACATGAACATTTCTTTGATGACCTTCTAAGTCATATAAATCTGAAAAAAAAGACAGACAACATAGGGTGTGGGTTATTAGTCCCCTACCGGTCGGCTCAAACAGTGTCGGGGCTATATCTTCCACATGCTTGAATGGATTTTGATATTACTTCACATCATTATTCTCCATAACAAGATGATGTGTCATGCACATCACCCAGCCACCTACTCCATAATGTCAAGGTCACAGTTTGGGGTCAAACAATGTCCGTCTGCAATTTCGTGTCCAGGCTGTATCGTCCACATGGTTGAATGGATTTGGTTATTACTTCACACAATTAGTCTCCATAACAAGATGATGTGTCATGCACATCACCAAGCTACTTACTCCAAAGGTCAAAGTTTAAGTTGGGCTCAAACTATTTCCGTCCGAAATGTCTTCTTGTCCGGGCTGTATCTCTCACATGCCTGAATGAATTTCGATATTTCTTCACACAATTATTTTCCATAACAAGATGATGTGTCATGCGCATCATTCAGCCACCTACTCTCAAAAAGGTCACTATTTGGGCTCAAACATTCTCAGGCTTTTCTCACGTTTTCAGGCTGTGTCTTTGACATGTTTGAATTGATTTTAATACAACTTCTTACAAGTCTTGTTCTTAGCAAGATGATGTGCCATGCATACTAACCAGCCACGTACTCCCAAGGTCAATGTCAGACTTGAAGATTTTGTTCCGCAATGTCATGTCTACAACTCTAGAACTTCACACATTTAATGAGGACCACTAGAAGACCATGAATGTCAAGGGGCATAACTCTAAATTGAGATTTGACAGAATAATGTGCCCTTTTCAATTTTTAAATGTTTGTCCGGTAGGGGACTTTTGTATTGCTTGCAATACTACATTAACTTGTTTATAATCAGATAATAACTTTTAAAAAGTTTGGGTATTTGTATACCTAACTCTCCGCTGAAGATTTGTCGTATGTGAGAAAGCGTAAAAAACATTGGTATGGAATTTCCTTGCCTTGGTATAAAGCTAGTCACAGGAGCCGCCGCAGCTTAATTGTCGGGAACGACGAGGGCTAGATCGTTAATGTATTCTCATAAGTGTATTAACCCTTTCCCACATATATACGCTTTATGACACCTCTGCAACAGACGACTTTGGAAAGCATTATGACAAAAGTAGAAATTACTCAAAACGATCAAGTTCTCATTTTGCCACAATGTTTTCAACTCTCTTAAGTAATTATACCAACATTTATAGAGCTGTGCCTTGTGTGTTTGCCTAGATACTTTCAAAGTCGTCAGCTACAGATGTGTTGTAGGTGAGAAAGGGTTAAAACATTATTCGAATTGTCCTAATACAGTCTCTAATTTCTTTATTAAAGGAGATTGCACTTTACAATACCAGATGTGATATTTTCTGTCTCGCCCACGAATGTGGCGTGAGACAGAGCAGTCACTTTTCCGTTGACCAAGGTCAATGTCATCGTTGGCCAGAATTAAGTATTGGTTTAGGTAACATTACCTCGGTTAACATTGACTGAAGAGGTCACATTTTTCATCCAATGTTCATGAAAGTTTATCATAACAAGTGTCTCTTTAAAATATCGGTCAATATCAAAACTGGGTCATGGAGAGTCAAAAACTAGGTCACTAGGTAAACTGTTAGAAAAACATTGTGAACACTGTAGAAGTCAATATTTTCATCCAACCTTTATGTAAATTAATCAAAACATTTGTCTCCATCAGTTATCATGACATATTAACAACAATGCATTGCTATTCTCTTCCTTTAAACGTTCCATCGACTTTAGTTTTATTTTGGCATTTTGATACTATTTAAGATGCGGATTTTCAAGATGGGACAGACAACCTCAGCCCGATGTCTTGTTATCTTTCTATATTCAATTTCATCTCCCACATTCTTATTTTTATATCATACATTGTTTTCTTATTAAATACACTTTTAACAAATCCCATCATCTGCTTTTAGCAAACACATTTGATTTTTAAAAAAAATGTTTCTCTCATTTTTACTTTGTATGCGCGCTAATTGACTTTAGCTGTCGATGCGCCATAAAACACTATAACATTGCATTCATTCTGAGTGTCAATGCGCCATAAAACACTATAACAGTGCATTCATTCTGAGTGTCAATGCGCCATAAAACACTATAACAGTGCATTCATTCTGAGTGTCAATGCGCCATAAAACACTATAACAGTGCATTCATTCTGAGTGTCAATGCGCCATAAAACACTATAACAGTGTATTCATTCTGAGTGTCAATGCGCCATAAAACACTTTAACAGTGTATTCATTCTGAGTTTCAATGCGCTATAAAACACTATAACAGTGCATTCTGAGTGTCGATGCGCCATAATACACTATAACAGTGCATTCATTATGAGTGTCAATGCGCCATAAAACACTATAACAGTGCATTCATTCTGAGTGTCAATGCGCTATAAAACACTATAACAGTGTATTCATTCTGAGTTTCAATGCGCTATAAAACACTATAACAGTGCATTCTGAGTGTCGATGCGCCATAATACACTATAACAGTGCATTCATTCTGAGTGTCGATGCGCCATAAAACATTATAACAGTGCATTCATTCTGAGTGTCGATGCGCCATAAAACACTATAACAGTGCATTCATTCTGAGTGTCAATGCGCCATAAAACACTATAACAGTGCATTCATTCTGAGTGTCGATGCGCCATAAAACACTATGACAGTGCATTCATTCTGAGTTTCAATGCGCCATAAAACACTATAACAGTGCATTCATTCTGTGTGTCAAACGCCATTATGACCCACGTCATTCGTCTTTCACTTATGAGCTGAAAACGTTTTAACCGTAACACAAATATACAGCAGACGACATTGAAAAGGTCTCTACAAACAATCTCTATAAAGGAGATTTTGTAACAGTGTTAGCAAGTTGCCTCGGATGAATGTTGTATTGAATACTAGCAGGGGCGTAGCTTTGCAATAATCAATGTGTAGGCCGTCTCGTGAGAAAATCAGCATTGTGGACTCTGCGTAAAGTATAAACACTCTTCATCAATGGCCTAGTATTCCTGATACTAAATTAAATTTCACTGCTAAAGACAAGTTTTAAAAATATAGCAGGAAAAAGAAAAATTGCTCACATCGAGCAATTTTTCTATTACTCAAAATATTTTCAACTTTCCTTAATTCGAACACACAACCCCTGGATTGACAGCCCCCGTCGCTACCGACTGAGCTACCGGGGTTTGGCTCCAATCTTCATGAAAGTTTATCAGTATATATATCTCCATCAAATCTAGGCTAAGTTCTAAACTGGGTCATGTTGAGTCAAAAACTAGGTCACTAGGCCAAATTTAAGGAAAATCTTGTTAACACTCTGGAAGCCACATTTTTGGCTTGAGCATGTTGAAACTTTGTCAGAATATTTGTCTTGATGATATCTAGGGTAAGTTTGAATATGGGTCAGGTCAGGTCAACAACTAGGTCACTAGGCCAAATTATAGAACAATCTAGTTACCACTATAGAGATCACATTTTTGACTTGAGCAGCTTGACATTTTATCTTGATGATTTTGCCATTGGTGCTGAAAGAGTTAAGTCTTAAATAGCCCGTTCTCAGGTGAGCGATTCCAGGGCCTCATAGCCCTCTTGTTTACAAAATAGTCTCAAAGCCATTTGCTTAACCCTTTCCCACATGCAGACACTTTTTGATGCCTCTGCAGCAGATACATTACGCAGATGTGTATCGCGGCAGCTGTATTTTTGGGCATTTTGAGAGAAAAAGTGTAGACACGTGCCTACAGTGCCTAAAGGGAGCTACGCCCCTGACTAGAACAAGGCTTGAGCATGTTGAAACTTTGTCAGAATATTTGTCTTGATGATATCTAGGGTAAGTTCGAATATGGGTCAGGTCAGGTCAACAACTAGGTCACTAGGCCAAATTGTAGAACAATCTAGTTACCACTATAGAGATCACATTTTTGACTTGAGCAGCTTGACATTTTATCTTGATGATTTTGCCATTGGTGCTGAAAGAGTTAAGTCTTAAATAGCCCATTCTCAGGTGAGCGATTCCAGGGCCTCATGGCCCTCTTGTTTACAAAATAGTCTCAAAGCCATTTGCTTAACTCTTTCCCACATGCAGACACTTTTTGATGCCTCTGCAGCAGATACATTACGCAGATGTGTATCGCGGCAGCTGTATTTTTGGGCATTTTGAGAGAAAAAGTGTAGACACGTACCTACAGTGCCTACAGTGCCTAAAGGGAGCTACGCCCCTGACAAGAACAAGGATTGATTGCAGTAAATGCCGTTTGCAGTTATATCACTGTCGCCTATTCACATAACGTGTGCTTGCTGACTTTCTCGCACCAGTTTTCCACACATCATACTTCCTCGGTAACTGCTACCGCCCGTCCCATATGACCCATTTGTGACAGTTAAATGACCTTTGCCACCGAAACTTTTGTAATTTATCGGAATAAATGAACGACCGAGCCTCACGACCTCTGGATTGATAGCCCTCGCTATTATGGCTTGGCCTTGTTGGATCTCGGTGAGAGAAAGCTAGGTACCATAATAAAAGTCAGAGATATAACTGAAACACTGGTCTTACCATTCAATTGAGCACTTTGATTTAGCCGCATGCTTTTACCTGATGCTTGAACATACTTTAAGACAGATATTGACACAATGCTTTAAAGTGCGTCATTTATTTGGATATTATACATACGACGTCCTGGAATTTCCGTTGCTCAAGGTTCCTATATAGATAGATACAAAATACAACGTTTTATTTGATTAGAGGCCACCGGCCCATTACAACAGTTATTAAGACCTAAATCGAAGTAGTGATATAATATAGACATTGGTAACATAATTCAAGCAAATAATTCATATTGTACAATTGTAATGGTATAATTTGAAAATAGATCTGTAATCTAAAGTAAAGATACATGCTATTTATTCAAACTATCTTTTTTATATATCTGACTGAGTTTGCGTACGTACATGTACACACATAAACACCCATACATACATATGCACATACATATATGCACACATATACATACACGCGCACACGCGCACGCACGTACATACAAACGGCATATCCGATTATATAATGATCAAAATGATACAAATGCTCAATAAGTATAAGAAGATCCTTTTAAATGAAGGTATAACTTATGTTTTGCTGTTAGTTAATATCAGCTCATACTTTGAGGCAAAATACAGAAACGACGCCAGTCCGTAAATGACATCAGCAAATTAAACTGGTGGATCGAGTAATTAAGCCAGTACTTTTGGCTTATATATTTCTTGCGAAGTTTCTGCAGTTTAGAGCACTTTAATAAGAAATGGTACTCATTCCCTACTCCATCTTATATATAACATAATGGTGACATCTTTTGACACACCCAATTTGAAGACTATTTAGATATACTACTTACACAGAGAAACTAACCAAATGTATTTAGGTGTGGAGGGAGGCCATTAACCCTTTCGAACAAACAACATATCTGAAGCAAACGACTTTTTTTGAAAAAAACCTTTATATGAAGGTACAATTATTGAATCGTGTTTTGAGCAATTTCTTCTTTTGTCGCCATGTTTTCAAAAAGATGGTCTGCTGCAGAGGCGTCAGAAAGCGTCTATATGAGGGAAAGGGTTACCTGCACATGATATTAAAGTGGAAAGTTTAACATTTTCCCACACACAGCAAGTATGAAAGAAACAACTTTAAAAATAGATATGGTTAATTTTGGGAAATCTTAACTGTCTATTGTTAATGTGATTAAAAGCGTCTTCAGGTGGGAAATCGTTCAAACAAATGGGCACTATTTTAACATTATACTGGCTTAAGTCTTTGACGGATTGGCTCATGCTTGGGGTATGAATTGAAAATCCCATGTCACCAAACGGGTTCTCTAAAGAAACGATAGCGAAAACCGTCTAAAGGCCTGGACCTATGTTAACTGTAATTTGTAATTGAATGGCCATGCATTAATTTAGAGTTATGAGGATGTGCAACAGATTGATTAATTCGTCGGTCGTTATGGTGGGACGAAATGATTCAGTCCAGATTGAAGCCATTTGTTCCAAGAGCATTACTGTCTTGGATTAACCTTTTCCCACATATCAAAAATCTGCAGCAGAAGACTTTGAAAACATACACGATATAACTTGGAATTCCCTTTAAATGAAAGTACAATAATTGAATAGAGTTAAAAACATGGAGACAAAAGGAGAAATTGCTCGTTTTGAGCAATTTCTTATTTTGTCACCATGTTTTCAAAAATCCGTCTGCTGCAGAGGCGTCAGAAAACGTCTATAAAAGGGAAAGGGTTAACCTGTACATGATATTAAAGTGGAAATTGTAACATTTTCCCACATACAGCAAGTATGAAAGAAACACATTTTAAAAAATGTTACTTTATGATTAATTTTGGAAAATCTTTACAAATGGAACTGTCTATTGCAAATACGATTAAAAGCGTCTGCAGCTTGCAAAGCGTTCAAACAAATGGGCACTATTTTAGCATTATAAGTCCTGTCATAAATATTTGACTGATTGGTTTATGCTCGTGGTTTAAATTGCAACTCCCATGTCGCGAAACGGGTTCTCTAAAGAAACGATAGCGAGAACGGTCTCAGAGACTGGACCTATGTTAACTGTAATTTGTAATTGAATGACCATGCATTACTTTAAAGTTATGAGGATGTGCAACAGACACATTAATTCGTCTGTAGTTATGGTGGGTCGAAAGGAATCATTCTGGTCTGATGTCCTTTGTTCTAAGTTCATTACAGACTTCGTTTAACCCTTTCCCACATATCACAAATCCGCAGCAGACGATTTTGAAAACATACACGAAATAACTTGGAAACCCTCTTTAAATGAAAGAGAGTTCAAAACATGGTGACAAAAGGAGAAATTGCCGGTTTTGAGCAATTTCTTCCTTTGTCACCATGTTTATAAACAGCCGTCTGCTGCAGAGGCATCAGAAAGCGTCAATATGAGGGAAGGGGTGAATGAACAACATTATTTCGTAACCCATTCAATTATATTATAAAATGTCTTACTATTGAAACAATGTAAATACATACAGTTATTAGTCAGGTTTATTTCAATACAAGATAAAACATTGTGAGAAAAAGACGAAATTGTTCAATAAGAGCCAGGTCTACTCGTCTAAGATTTTATTTTCAAAATTCGTCTGTTACAGAAACGCCTAAACTCGTTTGAACCAAGGAAGTAGACGACATATATTAAGTATCATTCCGATCATTCCCTTAGCCCTGTCAAATCAGAACGTTTAAGACCAACGCGTGAGTAGCTCGTTATTTGATCCGTTGGTAAACGTTGAACTTTCCTAACAAAGGTGAAGTGGAACTGTGATTTCAGCGTGTACATAACGCGTTGATAACAGGTTCATAGCGTATGCCAGCACGTGAGTAGCGTGTGAGGAGTGCATCACTCTGATTTATAGATACTGTATGGTAATAAGGACATGTTTCAGTATAGCGAGAGATTATTGATACTGTATGAAAATAAGGACCTGTGTGAGTATAGCGAGAGATTATTGATACGGTATGGTAATAAGGACCTGTGTCAGTATAACAAGATATTATTGATACTGTATGGTAATAAGGACCTGTGTGAGTATAGCAAGAGATTATTGATACTGTATGGTAATAAGGACATGTGTCAGTATAACAAGAGATTATTGATACTGTATGGTAATAAGGACATGTGTCAGTATAACAAGAGCTTATTGATACTGTATGGTAATAAGGACCTGTGTCAGTATAGCAAGAGCGTATTAATACTGTATGGTAATAAGGACATGTGTCAGTATAACAAGAGATTATTGATACTGTATGGTAATAAGGACATGTGTCAGTATAGCGAGAGCTTATTGATACTGTATGGTAATAAGGACATGTGTCAGTATAGCAAGAGCTTATTGATACTGTATGGTAATAAGGACCTGTGTCAGTATAGCAAGAGCTTATTAATACTGTATGGTAATAAGGACATGTGTCAGTATAGCGAGAGCTTATTGATACTGTATGGTAATAAGGACCTGTGTCAGTATAGCGAGAGATTATTGATACTGTATGGTAATAGGAACCTGTGTCAGTATAGCGAGAGATTATTGATAATGTATGGTAATAAGGACCTGTGTCAGTATAGCGAGAGATTATTGATACTGTATGGTAATAAGGACCTGTGTCAGTATAACAAGAGATTATTGATACTGTATGGTAATAAAGACCTGTGTCAGTATAGCGAGAGCTTATTGATACTGTATGGTAATAAGGACCTGTGTCAGTATAGCAAGAGCTTATTGATACTGTATGGTAATAAGGACATGTGTCAGTATAACAAGAGATTATTGATACTGTATGGTAATAAGGACATGTGTCAGTATAGCGAGAGATTATTGATACTGTATGGTAATAAGGACCTGTGTCAGTATAACAAGAGATTATTGATACTGTATGGTAATAAGGACATGTGTCAGTATAGCGAGAAATTATTGATACTGTATGGTAATAAAGATCTGTGTCAGTATAGCGAGAGCTTATTGAATCTGTATGGCAATAAGGACCTGTGTCAGTAAAGCAAGAGATTATTGATACTGTATGGTAATAAGGACATGTGTCAGTATAACAAGAGAGTATTGATACTGTATGGTAATAAGGACATGTGTCAGTATAACAAGATATTATTGATACTGTATGGTAATAAGGACATGTGTCAGTATAACAAGAGCTTATTGATACTGTATGGTAATAAGGACCTCTGTCAGTATAGCAAGAGCTTATTAATACTGTATGGTAATAAGGACATGTGTCAGTATAACAAGAGATTATTGATACTGTATGGTAATAAGGACATGTGTCAGTATAGCGAGAGCTTATTGATACCGTATGGTAATTAGGACATGTGTCAGTATAGCGAGAGCTTATTGATACTGTATGGTAATAAGGACCTGTGTCAGTATAGCGAGAGATTATTGATACTGTATAGTAATAAGGACCTGTGTCAGTATAACAAGAGATTATTGATACTGTATGGTAATAAAGACCTGTGACAGTATAGCGAGAGCTTATTGATACTGTATGGTAATAAGGACCTGTGTCAGTATAACAAGAGATTATTGATACTGTATGGTAATAAAGACATGTGTCAGTATAACAAGAGATTATTGATACTGTATGGTAATAAGGACCTGTGTCAGTATAGCGAGAGATTATTGATACTGTATGGTAATAAAGACATGTGTCAGTATAGCGAGAGCTTATTGATACTGTATGGTAATAAGGACCTGTGTAAGTATAACAAGAGCGTATTGATACTGTATGGCAATAAGGACCTATGTGAGTATAGCGAGAGATTATTGATACTGTATGGTAATAAGGACCTGTGTCAGTATAGCGAGAGATTATTGATACTGTATGGTAATAAGGACCTGTGTCAGTATAGCGAGAGCTTATTGATACTGTATGGTAATAAAGACCTGTGTCAGTATAGCGAGAGCTTATTGATACTGTATGGTAATAAAGACCTGTGTCAGTATAGCGAGAGCTTATTGATACTGTAAGGTAATAAGGACCTGTGTGAGTATAGCGAGAGATTATTGATACTGTATGGTAATAAAGACCTGTGTCAGTATAGCGAGAGCTTATTGATACTGTATGGTAATAAGGACCTGTGTGAGTATAACAAGAGATTATTGATACTGTATGGTAATAAAGACCTGTGTCAGTATAGCGAGAGCTTATTGATACTGTATGGTAATAAGGACATGTGTGAGTATAGCGAGAGATTATTGATACGGTATGGTAATAAGGACCTGTGTCAGTATAGCGAGAGCTTATTGATAATGTATGGTAATAAAGACCTGTGTCAGTATAACAAGAGATTATTGATACTGTATGGTAATAAGGACCTGTGTCAGTATAACAAGAGATTATTGATACTGTATGGTAATAAGGTTCTGTGTCAGTATAGCGAGAGATTATTGATACTGTATGGTAATAAGGACCTGTGTCAGTATAACAAGAGCTTATTAATACTGAATGGTAATAAGGACCTGTGTCAGTATAGCGAGAGCTTATTGATACTGTATGGTAATAAAGACCTGTGTCAGTATAACAAGAGATTATTGATACTGTATGGTAATAAGGACCTGTGTCAGTATAACAAGAGATTATTGATACTGTATGATAATAAGGACCTGTGTCAGTATAGCGAGAGATTATTGATACTGTATGGTAATAAGGACCTGTGTCAGTATAACAAAAGCTTATTAATACTGTATGGTAATACGGACCTGTGTCAGTATAGCGAGAGATTATTGATACTGTATGGTAATAAGGACCTGTGTCAGTATAGCGAGAGCTTATTGATACTGTATGGTAATAAAGACCTGTGTCAGTATAGCGAGAGCTTATTGATACTGTATGGGAATAAGGACCTGTGTCAGTATAACAAGAGATTATTGATACTGTATGGTAATAAGGACATGTGTCAGTATAGCGAGAGCTTATTGATACTGTATGGTAATAAGGACCTGTGTCAGTATAATAAGAGATTATTGATACTGTATGGTAATAAGGACATGTGTCAGTATAGCGAGAGATTATTGATACTGTATGGTAATAAAGACCTGTGTCAGTATAGCGAGAGATTATTAATACTGTATGGTAATAAAGACCTGTGTCAGTATAACAAGAGATTATTGATACTGTATGGTAATAAAGACCTGTGTCAGTATAGCGAGAGATTATTGATACTGTATGGTAATAAAGACATGTGTCAGTATAACAAGAGATTATTAATACTGTATGGTAATAAAGACCTGTGTCAGTATAGCGAGAGCTTATTGATACTGTATGGTAATAAGGACATGTTTCAGTATAGCGGGAGGTTATTGATACTGTATGGTAATAAAGACCTGTGTCAGTATAACAAGAGATTATTGATACTGTATGGTAATAAAGACCTGTGTCAGTATAGCGAGAGATTATTGATACTGTATGGTAATAAGGACATGTGTCAGTATAACAAGAGATTATTAATATTGTATGGTAATAAAGACCTGTGTCAGTACAGCGAGAGCTTATTGATACTGTATGGTAATAAGGACATGTATCAGTATAGCGAGATTATTGATACTGTATGGTAATAAGGACCTGTGTCAGTATAGCGAGAGCTTATTGATACTGTATGGTAATAAGGACATGTGTCAGTAAAACAAGAGATTATTGATACTGTATGGTAATAAAGACCTGTGTCAGTATAGCGAGAGCTTATTGATACTGTATGGTAATAAAGACCTGTGTCAGTATAACAAGAGATTATTGATACTGTATGGTAATAAAGACCTGTGTCAGTATAACAAGAGATTATTGATACTGTATGGTAATAAAGACCTGTGTCAGTATAACAAGAGATTATTGATACTATATGGTAATAAGGACATGTGTCAGTATAGCGGAAGCTTATTGATACTCTATGGTAATACAGACCTGTGTCAGTATAGCGAGAGCTTATTGATACTGTATGGTAATAAGGACCTGTGTCAGTATAGCAAGAGAGTATTAATACTGTATGGTAATAAGGACCTGTGGCAGTATAACAAGAGATTATTGATACTGTATGGTAATAAGGACGTGTGTCAGTATAGCGAGAGCTTATTGATACTGTATGGTAATAAAGACCTGTGTCAGTATAGCGAGAGCTTATTGATACTGTATGGTAATAAAGACCTGTGTCAGTATAGCGAGAGCTTATTAATACTGTATGGTAATAAAGACCTGTGTCAGTATAGCGAGAGATTATTGACACTGTATGGTAATAAGGACCTGTGTCAGTATAGCGAGAGATTATTAATACTGTATGGTAATAAGGACCTGTGTCAGTATAACAAGAGATTATTGATACTGTATGGTAATAAAGACCTGTGTCAGTATAACAAGAGATTATTGATACTGTATGGTAATAAAGACATGTGTCAGTATAGCGAGAGTTTATTGATACTGTATGGTAATAAGGACATGTGTCAGTATAACAAGAGATTATTAATACTGTATGGTAATAAAGACCTGTGTCAGTATAGCGAGAGCTTATTGATACTGTATGGGAATAAGGACCTGTGTTAGTATAACAAGAGCTTATTAATACTGTATGGTAATAAGGACCTGTGTCAGTATAGCAAGAGCTTATTGATACTGTATGGTAATAAGGACCTGTGTCAGTATAACAAGAGATTATTGATACTGTATGGTAATAAGGGCCTGTGTCAGTATAGCAAGAGATTATTAATACTGTATGGTAATAAGGACCTGTGTCAGTATAGCGAGAGATTATTGATACTGTATGGTAATAAGGACCGCTCGAGTATTTAACAGTTTCCCTGATGCATACGCAGTTAGAAGCATCTGCAGCAGACGACTTTTGAATACGTTGTGTCGAAAATGAACAATTGTTCACGATGACATACGATATACACGTATATTTGTATGTATAAGATTTTCAATATATTTTCCTATAATATGTTTTCAAAGTTTTCCGCTACAGACTTGAAATAAAAAATGACTAATGGTTCATACGGAAAACTTTGAAATGGCAGTAATTTTTTCCCTCCTTGCCATTTCAGCAGATGGGCTTAACTGGGAATGCACTGACTGGTTATTACTGAAATGTTTGCACGGAAATAATGATACGCGGGCTCGTCCATTGGGAAAAGGGTATAGTTTGGCATCAAGAGCAGTGCAGATTCAGATCACCGTGTCCATCTGTTTAATTGTATCAGAACCTACACAAGTCGACAGAACCTTCTAACACCGTCATGTTAGTAATATGTTAACAACTTGAGCCTTCCCTTCGAGAAAACCAACATTGTGGTCTCTGCGTAATGTATCGAACCGGATCAGCCTTAGCATGCCGCGCAGGCTAACGTGGACAGACACTTTTCACCTCCTGTAGATTTTCTGTTTCAAGAATCACTACTCTATACCTCTATCACCCTGAGACGGAATGTGTCGGCCCGGATTAGCCTGCGCGGTCTGCGCATGCTGATCTGGTTTGATATATTACACAGAGTCCATAATGTTGGTTTTCTCGAGGAACGGCTCACTTGTAGATATTGTAAAGACTGAGCGGAACATCATGCTGATCTTGATCTACGTTATTCAAAAATAAACCAGACTATACTCTTTCAATTTCCTAACCACTGACCAAAAAGAATAATTATATTAGACAAACGAAATTGATTGGACAATTGCTATACATGATGTGTTTCTTTTCAACAATATAATTAATCTCGTCTGATGTATAGTCGTCTAAAGTCATCTTTATCAGGGAATAGTTAAATGTTAAAAAGAAAAAAACATCAACATCCACTACTTCTATATATCTTCAATATTTCTGAGACACTCTCACATTAGGCGAGTCCAACATTGACCAAAAGGATGGATTCGCCTAACAGTTCATGACGATTATTTCCAATAACGGAGAAGAGGATTTCCACATAAGACGCCTGTAAGACCAGTGCACTCTGTCAATTTCCCCTGTCAATTTCTCACCACGGATTTCCTCCGCTACATTTATCATACAACTACTTTTTGTTTCGTTTTATAGCAACTTTGGACGCATCCGCATGTGAATATTGGAACATACGTGAAGGTCAATAGTGTGAGGATTTGTGTTTAGACCTGGATATCTTTTGAAAATCTTCACTTTATATTAGATCTACACTTGTACGAAATTGAAATCGAGTTATAACGACTCAACATTAAATGACTAAACTATTGTGGAAATAGATAATATGCTCAAGGCAATTTCTTTATTTAACACATTAGTTTATATTCGATTTTAAAATTGGGTTTATATTTTCGATTTTTCAATATTTCTCTTTTCTTCCGATAAAAAATGGAAAAATCTTAAATACTATTTGACTGTTC
The DNA here is from genome assembly GCA_031761405.1 of Serripes groenlandicus. Taxonomy (NCBI): domain Eukaryota; kingdom Metazoa; phylum Mollusca; class Bivalvia; order Cardiida; family Cardiidae; genus Serripes; species Serripes groenlandicus. The sequence continues at coordinate 125,056,929 of JASEVX010000001.1, read as the reverse complement.
CGAACCATTGTTCTTGTCGATTTATTTTATAATTTAATGTACATATCAAATAATTCAAACTGTAACCTTATTCATTCTTTTCTTTCCAGGAATATACCATGTTAAATATTCTGTTACAAATCAAGCGGACATTGACGATTTCGACATAAGGAAAACCATATACACAGGGAGAAGCGATACAACAGTCTTACTTTATCGAAGGATGGCAGGATTTCCAATCAAAATTGAAGAAGTGTTGATATAAACAGACTATAAACAAATTTCTCCAACTGTTGGTGAAGTAAATCAACCCACTGGACTAGTGCATACATTTTTAACTGTGTTTAAACGTTCAAATACTTGTATATTTCCTCTCTAGTGGTGTGTAGGCAATTTTTAAAAAGAGAAAACAAACAATCGACATAAATATACACGCATTATCTTATAAAACATCTTAGATAAGAAGCAACTACGTAAAGGTGGAAACCTTCTATTCTAAGTACAATTTCTTTCGTTGCAAGGATTTTATTTATAGTGATAGCGTCCAAGTGAACATACTGGGATATTGGATGTAAAGTGATTTTTTGGATAATTGTTTGAGGTAAGAATTACATACAGTGTATCCCTTTATATATAGAGTTATTTAATCATTTCCCTTGCACAATTGTCTACTTAATTTTACTTAACTCTTTCACTGCCGAATTTCACAAGATCGACTCTTCTGTATTGTTCCACGCTATTTTTCGTCCAACAGGACATTCTTTAAAATGTGATGTTTAAGTGGCAAACAATGCAGTTTTCAGGAGAGACAGCATTGTTTGCAAAAGCCTTGAATTGCGTTTGGCAGCGAAAGAGGTAAATAAGATACATACACTGGACTCGCGATAACTCGAACATGTGATAATTCGAACGCGTTTAACTCGAACCAATTCCTCCATCGGATCTGTCTTATGAAGGCAGGGTAGCAGCAGTTCTGTCTTGTTCACATGATTGTATTACTAGATCGTTTTTATCATACACAAACATGTATGAAAACATTTCGAAGCTAACAAAACATAAATTATCTTATTGAAAACGGACGGATCACTCGAACACGTCGATATCTCTGTATCCATTCGGCTTCGGGTTATCGCATGTCCACTGTAGTTATGTTCTTAATCAATGCTGGAACCCAAAACTCTATCTTGTCGATACTTGAAAGAATGGACAAACTGTGACGTTTTATTGATTACAACAGTAGCGCCGATTTTATTGAGTAATGATAGACAGTAAAGGACAATATTAAGGTTAACTATAAACATCATAATAGACAATTTCAAAGGCGGAGCTAACGTCAAGATTAACTATTTCCGACATACATCAAATCTAAAACAAGCGACTTTGAAAACGTGTGTACTCAAAAATGTGGAAAATAGCCTAAATAATAGTATTATTACTATTCTATGAAGTTAACAACGTTTTGTCAAAAGGAGAGATATTGCTCTTCACGAGCGATTTTTCTTTTTGCCAACATATTTTCAAAAGTCGACTTAGGAAAGGGTTAATGTTATAACTCTATGAAAAACGTAATTCGTGCAGTATAAACTTACTAGTGCTCCAGGAATACCAACCTTAACGTAGTTGGTACTCATGTTTACAAAGCCTTACCTTAGCATTCATGCAAATACTGCTGCAATGAAGTTTCTTTGACCCTTTCCCACATACAGCAAAACTGCAGCAGACGACTTTGAAAAAATACTGAAAATCTCTATAAATGCAATTTTAATTATATAAATGAGTTAAAAACATTGTGGCAAAAGGAGAAATTGCTCATCATGAGCAATTCTACCTTTGGCCACAATGTTTTCAAAAGTTGTCTGCTGCTATTGTGTCATACTGCGTCTGCAGGTGATAAAAGGTTAAATCATTTATGACTGGTTGGCGAACAGTACAAAGCAAGATCAGAGTGCGTGGATAAGCTTGCTGATCTGGTTCTACACTGGTCGCGAAATGCCTTAAGTATGTATATCGCAGTGCACCACTCAATTACTCTCTACCTCTATCATGTTCGTGTGTATGCAATGTTTTCATGAGTGAAAACAGTTCTGTTACTCTAAGGGTTCAAACTTGTTGCAAAAGTCACGAAACTTCCCACGGGGTTATCTTTCGTTGAAGTTGATTAGAGAACGTAAAGCGGAAGATTAGCCATTTTGATCATACAATACAATACAGGGGCGTAGCTCCCTTTAGGCACTGTAGGCACGTGCCTTCACATTTTTTCTCAAAATGCCCCAAAATGCAGCTGCCGCGATGGACATCTGCGTAATGTATCGACCAGATCCGGCCGACACATTCCGTCTTAGGGGGGATAGATGTATAGAGTAGTCATTCCTGAAACAGAAAATTCACAGGAGGCGAAACGTTTCTATCCGGGTAGGCCTGTGTGGCATGCTGATACGGGTCGATACTTTACGCAGAGTCCACAGTGTTGATTTTCTAACGAGACGGCCTACACATTGATTATACATAAAAAAAAACATACAACCAATCTATAGCAGACGTCTTTGAAATTATTAAAATATGGACAAAACATAATAACAAACAAAGAAATTATTGTTTATCTTTTTGACATGATATTTCAAAGGTCGTTTCAAATATGTCTATATGTGGGAATGGGTTAAGATTGATTTCACGGTGACTGGGTTCACTCCACTTCTTTGTTTGTATTCACATCCATTTGAGCCGTCTCGCGAGAAAACCAACAGTATGGCCTCTGCGTATTGTATCGACCCAGATCAGCCTGCACAGTCCGCACAGACTGATCCGGGCCGATACATTCCGTCTCAGGAGGCTAGAGGTATAGAGTAATGATTCCTGAAACAGAAACTCCACAGGAGGCGAAAAGTTTATATCCGGGTAAGCCTGCGCAACATGCTTAGGCTGACCCGGGTCGATACTTTACGCAGAGTCCACAATGTTGGTTATCTCGCGGGACTGCCCATTTCTTTTCCAAATGAACACTACAAGAAAATAGCAGGTTGTCATAAAATCTGTTTCGCATATAGAGGCATCCTGTTGTATATAATAAGCAAGGACTCCCTTTGCTACATCTCATTACTAGAAAGTTTGCATTATTCACGTTGCCTAGATGTTGTTCAAAAGTCGCTTGGTGAAAAAGGGTAATTCCTATTTTATTGTGCCACGTTTAATCCAGAAGTGTTGACTTGTTGTTCCTGAATGAATTTTGAGAAGTTAATGGAAACTCTTAGTTCCATTATCCTCCATTACTTTATAAAGCCAAAAGGTCTTAAAAGCCGTCTGTTGTAAAATCAGGTGATATCGAAATAGAATTGACAATGTTTGGTCTCAGCTTTTAAACATAAATCTGCTGCAGGCGACTTTAGACACATCTAGACAAAAACACAGAAATCTCTTAAAATGAAGATATTATTATTGAAAAAAAATTGAAAACATTGTGGGAATAATAGAAATGATCGTTTTGAGCAATTTCTCCTTTTGTCACAATGTTCTCAAACATCGTCTGATGCATAGGCGTCAGAAAGCGTCTATATGTGGGAAAGGGTTAAGTATTCTGATGATGAACACTATTTGAGCATGAATACGCCAGTCATCAATCGGACCATTGCTGTTGTATAATCCAGTCTCTATATAGATGAGCAATCCTTTCTGACGACTCTGCAACAGACGACCTGATAAGCAATTTCTCCTTTTGCCACAATGTTTTCTACTCCATTCAATATTTGATCTTTCATTCATGGAGAAATTGCGTACTTATGACTAATGTTTTCAAAGTCGTCTTCTTAAGTGGGATAAATGTGGACAGGGGTAAAGACCGATTACTTCCGAAGAATCATACGAAACTTCTCGAAGATACCGCATCTACGGTTTTTCTGATGCAGTTGTCAGAATGATGTTTTCACATGTCTGCTGTCTATTAATATTCACATAACATGATCACTTCTGTTGAAACTCTCCTGCATACCACATATCAGAACAGAATAATTTGAAAGCATTAAATAGGCCAAACATATGGGCCTCTATGTCAAGCATAATATACTTATTGAATAATTGTAGGTAAAATGACCCCACAAGCGTTTTAAAATTCGTCTACTTCAGATTTGTCAAAATGCTGTCTTAATAATAATAGTCATCTATGTTATTCGGCACGCGAATATGGTCCCTGTTGTAGTATAGCTTAAATAACAAAACAACTTTATCCACCTGCAGACTCGTGTTGACGCATTCGCAGCTGACTTATTTTGGAAACATTGTGACTAATTTCTTATTTTTCCAAAATGTTTTCAAATGTATAAACTTACATCAGTGCATATGTTTCCCAAATGTATTCAAAGAATTCTGCTACATATATATGTAGCCTCTTCTATAGGCATTGAGAGTAAAGCGCAAATAAGTAAGATCGGTGCGGGTACATAGGGCTGGTTATTACTCATCATACACTGTGGTATAAATTCAATAATGTTGAAAGCGGCATACACATACCACTCAAATAAACAAACACATAGAAGGGAAAGTTAATGTTTGCATATGCAAAATGACCGCAAATTGAAAGACGCGGCTTAACCCTTTCCCTCATATGACAATTCTCCAGTAGACGACTTGGAACGTACTTTGTCAAAAAATAGAAAATCTCTATAATTGAATGGATAACCCATGACTAAAAGTGGAAAACATTGTGTCAAAAGGAGAAATTGCACGTTTTGTGCAATTTCTTCTTTTGTCACTATGTTTTCAAATAGCCGTCTGCTGCAGAGGCGTCAGAAAGCGTCTATATGAGGGAAAGGGTTAACAAGATTAAATGAAAGTGTGCATTTAAGACGAGGAGATCATATTGTTTTAAAAACTACTCATTATGCAATAGTTTTCCTTATCTCGCTTTTTCCTCAAATGTCAACTGCAGTAGAAACTTCAAGAGGCGTTTGTAGTTTTACAACGTTATGGGTTTTAAATGTCTAGTTTAAAATGCACTCAAGTAATTTATCTCTACGTTGAGATGATGTGCCAAGTCTAAATAGCATCGTTTCAAACTTCAAGATCTTTAATCAAGTTCTCCTGTAAAATGTTCCATAAAGTAATGAAATGTTTATTTGTTTTTGCTCGGAATGAGTCTGTACATCAGAAGATCCGTATATCAAGCAGGACTTATCTAAGCCACTCCAACAGTCTCGACAGAATTACGCAAGGATGATTCATAAATGAGCGGGTTCTGCTTTTTTGGAATGTTCCACGCAAACGGCGAGAGTTCTGGTTAAAGGCTACATAAAGCAGACATATAGAGTGAACCGAAATACCTGGGTTCGAATCGTGTGATTATAGGATTCTGCTTTAAGGATTTATCCACGCAAACAGCGAGAGTACTGGTTAAGTCAGTCTTCAGGGAACAGACATATAGCGTGAACCGAAAGTCATGGGCTCGATTCGCGTGAGGTTAGCGGGTTCTGCATTTGAGAATTTTCTACGCAAACGTTGAGAGTACTGGTTAATTCTCCAAGAAATAGACGTCGAGCGTGATTTAAGTTGAATCGATGTAAAATAAGTTAGTTTAGGGTAAGCTAATAGTTATTCTTCACAAGTTACATCTCTGCATGTTTGTTTAAACTTATGGATCTTCATTGTCTGTATCCTGAAAGCTTAACCAGCACTCACGTCGTTCCCAACCCATGACCTTTTTTATGGAAGATTAACAACTACATATATAAGTATATCCCTTTATGTTATACCCAAATTGTATGCAATAATTCCTAATACGCCTAACATAAGTCTTCAGATTTCCCTCGATGTCAAACATAAAACAAATATGAGCTGTCCCGCGAGAAAACCAACATTGTGGACTCTACGTAAAGCATCGACCCGGATCAGCCTAAGCATGCTGCGCAGGCTGACCCGGACTGACACTGTTTGCCTCCTATGGAGTTTCTGTTTCAGGAATCATTACTCTACACCTCTATCCCCTTGAGACGGAATGTGTCGGCCCGGATTAGCCTGCGCAGACTGATCTGGGTCGATGCATTACGCAGAGTCCACAATGTTGGTTGGCTCATATCATAATTGATGGGGACATTGCGGATTGGTTAAAGCATGATATTCGGGATAGGACAACTCATGTTCAATCCGTTTGGAGTGGGCAAGACCCACTTCAGAGCGCCCAGTACTAGTAAGTTACCATGGGTCGTGATTCAGTGTACCGTCACCGTGATGTATACACGGTAACTCAACTAGTGGTCAAATCACACAACATCACAATCAATCGAATCAAATGCACGCTACATATATGATTGATTGTTATGTGCTTTACGCCGCTTTCAATGTAGTTTCAGTTATATCATTGCGTTTTTCCTTTGTAAGCTACTAGTACTACTGGTCCTTTTATCCTTATACCAGCCAGTCAATCGTTATGCTAAACCCGCAACCAAAAGCGCCAAGGTGACAGACATTACTACCATGTTTAAAGTATTTGGTATGACCCGGTCAGGGGTCGAACCCGCGAACTCCTGCACCCGAGGCGGTGCTACATATATGAACAATTACCTGTTGGGCTTTTTTATATCAAAATACGAAGCAGCTTATTTTGACTATCCGTCGGCAGAGAGCTGGAGGGAAAACTCATTTTTGTAATTAGATATATAGTTCATTATACGAATTGCATTACTTTCCCAGTGTTCTTTTCATTTCCATCTCATCAGGTTTGCTATTTCTGACGTTTCAATTTAGTTTCTCCATTATTTTCTAACGCAAACTTGGGTTATTCAAAAATGTTCGATAATGTCGACATCTGCATCGTTTGCCTTGAGTTACTTAGAAATGGGTGCTTAATATAACCGCTTCCTCAACTGTTAATATCGTACAGACGAGTTTTGACCCCTCTGCAGTATAGTTAACAGTTTGAAGCAGCGAGAATTGCTCTTGAATCAGACCCTTCTTTCCCATTATGTTTTCAATTGTGTATTTTACCTCTTTCAGCGCCAAAGGCAATATTCAGGTTTTTGCAAACAATTCAGATTCAGGTGAGACAGGTCGTAACGAGCTGTCTCACCTAAAATCAGCATTGTTTGCCTTTTTATTCATCAAGCTAGTCCAAAACTTTAATTACATGAGAAATGGAGACGCCCGATTTTGAACATGGAAGAGTCTGCTTTAACCAATTCGGCGCTGAAAGAGTTAACAGATATATCTATATTACACATATAACACTGTTTACCACCGATGCTTCCTAAGGAGGCGACTGCTGACACATTACCACACCAGGGGGAGGATGTAGAGAACATACAACTAATGCAATTATTAGCTAGATTTGCAATAGTTATGTTCGTATAAAGTTACTTTATGAATCATTAAACATTGACGATCAGCCAAATTGTTTTACCCCGTTCATCAATATCAATCAGCAATTCACCGTAAATTCCAGACCACCTGATGAGCCGCAGCATGATAAAACAGACCTTCAGGACACAGCAACAAACACAGAACAAGATCAGCAGGCGTTCCCCGCATTAAGATCTGGATATTTCCTGTTTGCTATCCAGTCGTCCATTCATCAGTGTAGGTTTGCAGAACACATAAGAAATAAGATAGAAACTAACATTTTACGACCAATGTAGATCCCGATCGGACAAGCACATCCGCACAGTGTGATCTCGTTCTACACTTTTCCTCAATCAGTCGGAGAATATTTCGGAAAACTTCTCTACAGCTGTTTGCATTTGAAACCAGGCGTGTAATTATTACGATAATGTTGGTTTTCACAGAGCACCGCCCGTGTACAAGTGAAGCACTTTAATCGTGATAACCACGACTTTCTCCGTCTGAATGTCGGTTTACGTGTGGCTCGGTTTATACAAATATGAGCCGTTCCTCAAGAAAAACCAACGTTGTGGACTCGGCGTAACTTATTGACCGGATCAGCCTAAGCATGCCGCGCAGGCTAACCTGGACAGACAATGTTCGCATTCTGCAGTTTTTCTGTTTCAGGAATCATTAATCTATACCTCTATCCCCCAAAGACGGAATATGTCGGACCGGATTAGCCTGCGCAGTCCGCGCAGGCTGATCTGGGACGATACATTACACAGATTCCATAATGTTGGTTTTCTCGCGGGCCGGATCATATGTAGGTTTTATTCCACACGGAGATAAGATGTTGATGTTCCATATAGTTTTATTGTGGTATTTATCTACTAATATATTTTATATCAACAATCCATTGATATAAAAAAGCTCCGAGATGAAAAATAATATTTGATTTTTTTTTCAAGGGAACTCGTAGCCGGCTGGGACGGAGTTATATTTCAGCATAGCTCTTTAATGTACCTTTAATTTTAATGTGTATTTACTCCTTCTAATATAGGTTTACCGCATATGTACTTTGAGAAGAGCGTTTTTATTTTGTCAGAACGCAAACGATACCAAAAACAATTCGGCAAAACTATTGAAAATCTCTATAGGTGATTGTACAATTATGTAATAGTGTTCAAAACATAGTAGCATCATGAACAATTTCTCCGTTTGTCAGAATGTTTGAGCTCACCTGGGCACGAAGGTGAGTTTAAATTACCACCCTGTATCCGGCGTCCGTCGGCGTGCATCGTCCGTTGTCAAAATATATGTTAACAATATCTTTTCTTAAACTACTTGGATGTTACTTATGTGATTTTCTTAAGAATGTTTACATATAATTAGATTATATTCATAATTCTGGCTACTGTAGCACCGGAAAGGAGCGTAAAATTGCAACACTTTGAAGTAGTTCTCCTCTGAAACTGCAGGCCTGCTTTCTAGATAACTTGGCAAAATAAATGAAATCTCTTATTAACGGTTTGCTTGTTTGTTTGGGGGGTTTTGTCGGAAAGACAAACATAAAGTTAAAAAAAAAACGTTCTTAAAAAACTTGTTATTCCATTTGTTTGTTATAAGCGTTTTGATTGTCGGAAAGACATGCATAAAGTTATAATAAAAACGTTCTTAATTTACTTTTAATTCCTTTTCTTTGTTATAAGCGTTTTGATTGTCGGAAAAATATACAAAAACTAAAAGTGAAAATGTTTTAATAATTACGATTGCATGTTTTGGCAAACAATAGTTCTAGAGTTGTATTTCTTCATTTGTGCAAATAAATGAATGAAAACAGTGAAGAATCCGTGCGCAATTTGACTGCAGAATGTAAACGTGGAATAGGCAAATGTTTCGGACTGTATCCTCACGTTTCCCTCACCCTCTTTCACTCCTTACTTTTAAGCGTAAATAGCATTTTCAAAATGTTCGACAATCGAGGAGAAACATTTTTCATATCAGCGATACACTTCCACCTTGTTCTCACAAACCATATGTTAGAATGAGTTGTTTGATAATTATGAGAGAGATCGAAGCAGGATTTTTCTTGGAAATAATCTGTTTTGTTTCTATACAAAATATATTTCAGTCCTAAAACACATTTTCTTGTTTTCTGAAGTGCTTCGAGTGTTTCTTGTTTCGTAGATAAAATATTGGATTTCATCTTATGTTGTCTGACATTTATGTTACCGTTTCTTTTCTAGGTTATATTTACATGTCGTAAATTTTATGACTGTATAGTTTGTTTTTCTCTGGCACTCGTTTTTCGAAATAGCTGACTCAGTATTATAGTAACTTTCGAGCGTCCGTTTAATGAGCGAAAGACCTAGATTCAATTATATTGGTCATTGTTTCACAGATTGTACAAGTTTTAGAAATCGCAACGTATGATCTTCGACCTGTGGTAATCATACGACCAGAGCTCTAAAAAAGGGGCATTTCTAAATTCCTTATTTGACACTTAATCCCTATGTTGTGGGTACTCAAAAGATTCGTCTCAGTGAGACGAATCTTTTGAGTACCCACAACTAAGGGTTTTGTTGAGTTATAATAGTGATTTAGTTGGGGAAAGTACCAGTTTACTTCCCCTTTCTCTAGTTCTCTTATACGACCGTACGATATTCTCTTGACCTTCATTATTGTCTACCTCTGGTCGGTCGACGACCACAGAATTTCTATATATTCAATCGTGTCAAATGTACGTTCATCACACAGTATTTAACAATCGTACGACATTCCAAAGATGACATAAGCGGCTTCCATTCTTGACAATAAGGATGTTCGTGAAAGCCTTAATCTGACAAATCAGGATATAGTGACCCCGCAATACTTTCGATTTACGAAGAAAATACTTGTGAAAGTGCCATAAGACTCCATTAAGACACATAACCCTTGTTCACACATTCTTAAAGGTGCTGAACTCCAGAGTATAGATAGTATGGTCAAAGTTTTAAAACTGTTCAAAAATTGTCTTGAAATATAAGAATCATAATTCTGGGATAGAATTAGAGTAATCTTTCCATTAAATATCTAAATATTGATCGTTTATGCTTCATATTAACTTAGTAGACATATCCAGTAATCCAACTTTTTAACATTTTCATGAATTTGAATTTCAATTGACAGTGTTTCAACATATACTGCCAAAATTGTTTTGAACTACCTATTACTTACTTTGTTGTCACTATAAACAATATTTGCAGAAAGTTCAACATTTCAAAAGTTTGATCTCCATCTGGAGTTCAGCATCTTTATGATGTTTTTAAAGCATGCGTCTCTTAAAGCAAAGCGCCAGATCAGGTAGAAAGGGTTAATTAAGTAAATATCACAAATGAACGAGGATTTGATTTCTATCGCATAACTCTGTTTAATTATTCTTGCATCAATATTACTAGCGTTACCCTTTAGACAAGCGTATCTTGATTATGTAACCAATTGACGTTACTCCAGTGTGGAATCAGCTCTCTCCAACCATTGATTGATGGCATTCAAAAACAGACCTGAGGAGATATTGATCCAGTGCACGAGGACATGTCGGCTTTTATGAACAGTGTATATCAAGATTGTTAGAATCGTCTTACAACTTGTGTTGATTCACAGGGACGTAGCTCCCTTTAGGCACTGTAGGCACGTGCCTACACATTTGTTCTCAAAATCCCCCAAAATGCAGCTGCGGCGATAGACATCTTCGTAATGTATCGACCAGATCAGCCTGTGCTGTCCGCGCAGACTGATCCGGCCGACACATTCCGTCTTAGGGGGATAGATGTATAGAGTAGTGATTCCTGAAACAGATATTTTACAGGAGGCGAAAAGTGTCTATCCGGGTAGGCCTGCCATGCATGCTTAGGCTGATCAGGATCGATACTTTACGCAGAGTCCACAATGTTGATTTTCTCACGAGACAGCCTACACATTGATTATTGCGAAGCTACGCCCCTGATTCCGATTTAAACGGATCACATTTATGGGCTCATCTGAATCTTTACTTATCAGAAATGTCAACTTGTACCTGTGTTCCCATGCACAAGCGCTTGTTACAATTCGTGGAGTATTCTATCACATTACATACATGTACAGAATTTTGATTGTTAGAACTATTCTCAAGACTCTTCGGTAATGGTTGTACTACAACTAAACAACACACAGGGAAGACTGTGATCAGACTGCACTGAGGTGTATGCTGATTTGGGGTTCCCTTTGTCGTAAATACCTGAAGGTGAATTACCATATTTCGTGGGTCAAATTCGGTATCAAACTCCATATACATACCACCAAGGAATTGATGGAATGGAGTTCACTGCAGGTTCAGAAAATGTTCACTGATTTTACAATAACTGTGATATTCTCATGGTTATTTGACGTCCGTATCAGCAATAAACTGCCAACGCACCAGTAATCTCTGTGATTTATCGCATTTGATTTCAGCTCGCGGCGGTCAATGTGGAGTGCCGTTGGACAAGGCGGATAGGCTAGCCTAGTATAGTTAAGTCGAGTCTAGTTAAGGTAAAGACGCCAAGGGAAAACGGATAAACGTACGGTCGCCATGATATAACTGAAATACATTTTGAAAATGTATATGGAGTTTGATACCGAATTTGACCCATGAAATATGGTAATTCACCTTCAGGTATTTGCGACAATGGGAACCCCAGATCAGCATACACCTCAGTGCAGTCTGATCAAAGTCTCCCCTGTGTGTTGTTTAATTGTAGAACAACCATTACCAAAGATTCTTGAGAATAGTTCTAACACTTAAAATTCTGTACATGTATGTAATGTGATAGAATACAAGTTGTATGAAGCCAGGGGCGTAGCTTGGCAATTATCAATGTGTAGGCCGTTTCGTGAGAAAATCAATATTGTGGACGTTGCGTAAAATATCGACCCGGATCAGCCTAAGCATGCCACACAGGCGTACCCGGATATACACTGTTCGCCTCCTGTGGATTTTCTGTTTCAGGAATCACTACTCTATACATCTATCCCCCTAAGACGGAATGTGTCGGCCGGATCAGTCTGCGCGGACAGCGCAGGCTGATCTGGTAGATACATTACGCAGATGTCTATCGCCGCAGCTGCATGTTGGGGCATACATCCCAAACAAAAAGACAAACATATCCCTCAACCTACACGCCCACTTAATTTAAAAGTGTTTCACGTTTTAAAACATCCTAAAATGCTGTTAATCGAACTATATGCAATGGGAATGGTGCTATGTACTGGTCGCCTACTGATCTGGAAATTCCGTTAGCGCAACTGCCCGAATGTAAATTATAACATGGCCTGAAATAACTCCTTAATACATTTAATAAGAAAGATCTCTATCAATAAAAATAAAATGATTAACTCTTTCAGCGCCACAGGCAATATTGAGGTTTTTGCAAACAATACTGATTCAGGTGAGTCAGCTCGTAACAAGCTGTCTCACCTGAAATCAGCATTGTTTGCCTTTTAGTTATCCAAATAGTCCAAAACTTTCATAAACTGAGAAATGGAAACATCCGATTTTGAACATGGAAGATTCTATTTGAAACAATTCGGCGCTGAAAGAGTTAAATAGTTAAAACAGTGTGGCAAAAGCATGAAGAGTGATTTCCCCGTTTTGCCTGACAGTTTTAAAAAGTCGTCTGCTGTAGCTGTGTAAAAGCACGTCCGCCAGTTAAAGCCGCGTGTACGTGTAATAGGTTGAAGGCAGAGGTCAAATTTGTAATACATCGCTCATATAACGTAAATCATCCGCCATGCTAATTATCAATTATGGATAATCTAGAGGGAGACTATTTATAAACCGGTTGTTGGTGGTTACACGAACCTAATCTATAAACAAATGAGGCCACTGATATATTTATAGTTTTACCTGATATAGACGGCGTTAGCTGCCTCTGCAGTAGACGACTTTTAAAAAAAATTGGAAGTAAAGAAATTGCTTTAAATAGATCCTACAAGGGTTTCAACTCTGAATTACAGTTACACTTCCATCTTTACAGAAGTTACAACTGTTTCCCGGATTGTCTTGCATACAGACGACTCTTAAAATAACACGTCGGATAAAACATTAACGCTTTCCAAAAAGCAAAAGTGTTCCGACCGGCAGCAGCAGACATATTTGGAAAACATTGGGACAAAAGGAGACATTACTCATGTTGCTACAATGTGTTCAACTCTATTTACTTAATCACTTTCGTTTTTAAGGATTTGTCTGCATCATATTTGGAGTATGTCTAATATTAGGGGTGGGGAGGGTGGTATTCCGAAGCTTGGGGGGTTAATTGGTCTCGTGAAATGTTGATTATAACATACAGAATTCCTTTAAGTGCGATGTCACTCCATTGCGGTACAGTAGGTAGATGGACTTTTTTGTAAACCAGCGAGGTAATTGGAATTTAACGTTAACCGCTTTTAGCGTTGACCTTGTGGACGATTTGTGTTTATGTTACCACTATTTTGTCCTTCGTAATGCAAATTAGAACTATGTCTATCAGTTCGTTTAAGTATATTTCTCCATTCTTGTTGATGCCGCGTGGAAGCGCGGCGTCAGTATGGGATAGGTGTTAATTTTGTACCATGGGGTGATGTAATCGAAAAGGGAGCAACCAACATTTTGTTTAGAAAAACTCTGTTATATGTTTGAAAAAAACAACCTTTATGAATAAATAAATTGTATGAAATGATTTAATAGCATGTCATCGCTTGGCGATTTTGGCCATTCTTATTTAATAGACGACAAGGTGTCATCAGTTCCAAAGAGTAATTAAGTTATCTCTGCTTCCTTCCGCTATGAATACTTTTTTCACGATTTTATTCGATTTCTAAACTTCATTGGATTCGTACCCGGATTTTCATGTTTCGTTCGAGATGAACGATTCGTACCAACTGGTTTTCGCTCTTTGCTCTTGGGGAACTGACTTGACCTTTTTCTTTTGTTTATTTTTCAGTTTTCTACTGGCATGTACGATTAAAGTGACATTACAAACAAACAAAACAGACTTAATAATTATTTCTATATGTTGACTATACATGTGAACTTTCATAATGCTCAATCTTGATCATACATATCTTTCTTTTCTTTTTTAAATACTTTGTATTTTTTGTTTATATACTCCCGTTTTTGCTATCATACTTCTGCTAAACAGGAAGAAGAATAGACTTCCACCTCTCCTTCCTAAGCTTGTGTCACACTTAACTTATAACTAGAGGCATTACACCTTAATATATGTTAATATTTAAGCACCTATGTTTTTTTAACTAATGGTTAGAGGATTTAAAACAGTTTATTGTTAAAAACAAATTGAGAAACTTCAGCTTGTATGACACATTATAGTTGCAGTGAATGTTAAGCAAACCGTAAACCAAATGGTTTCAGGACTAAACTTGTCATTTCACGACTAAAATTCACATGCTGAGTATCACATAGATCGTAGCCTGTAAAACTTTAATACCTACGTCAATATTGACCCTTTCTGCTTTTGGTGACCTTACTATATAGGCTATGGTAGCAATATAAGCACATCCTGGCCTTCTTGTGTGAAATAAAGGGTCATTTGGCCTTCTTGTTCGAAATATTTACATCCTGTCTGCTTGCACAGGTTATTTAAATGTACTGAACTGCATCTGCTTCCTTTAAGTCATGCTTCAAAAGGTTGCGTGGCCTCTTTGATGCTTTGCATCAAAATTCTTTTTGTAATTATTTGGAAATTATCTGAAATTCCAGAAGAGAATCCGTGAGTTATGAAAATAAGAGTAAAAGACCTACGAAAATGCACGAACATAGTCCGACATGATCAAGGGAACTTTGAAACCCCTAAAAAAGCATCATAATAAATGGATAAATTAGAGGTTTTCGGATGAAAAGTTGCTCCAAAAGAGTTAAGTGTTAGTCTGTGTTTTGTCAAATGCGTGATTCACTTTCGATACCACATTATCGTGTCTAATACATCACCTTTGCGTGTTCATTGAGATGTTTTTTTTTGACAATACAAGAAAGTTCTTGTAATCGTGTATTCGTTAACATCGTGAGCGACGTGGGCAGCTAATTCCGTAAACCAGAATGATTTCAAATCCATAACGCTGATGAGGTGAAAAATCAAACATCTTATAGTCATAGAGACGCCTTTCATTACCAAAGAAACGGCGTCACAAACTGCAATGTTTTGTTAGCAGAAAATTACATATTTTATCCCGATGAATTCCTGCAACAGTTGTCACTATTATGGACTATTTTGAGAATCAAATCAGAATGCATATGTATCACTTCTTCTCAGGGTTGTCATTCTCCAACTACCTCTAGCAAGCTTAGTTGACTGGACGACGAACAGTGGAAGTCCCACCAGTCGTACAGCACTGATGATTCGTCCGATCTCCTCTTGGGATTTCATTAGACGGATTCATTTGGTGAAGCTTAAACCCCTTTGCAACGTTATTTAACCCTTTCCCACATACAACAAATCTGCAGCAAACGAATTTGAAAACATAGTGACAAGGACCCGAAAAATCTACATGAAAGATGGCTTAATTGTTAAAAAAAAGTTGAAACATTGTGGTCAAAGGTGAAATTGTACATAATGATCAATTTCAACTTTGGCCACAATGTTTCAACTTTGTTCAAAAGTCGTCTGCTGCTGTTGCGTCTGCAAGTTGCAAGTTGGAATGGGTTAAGTAACATTACGGCTATCAGTCATATAACATGTATTTCCTGACTTTCTCACACTAATACCCCGCACAATATTCCTTCATACGTGACTTGTTACCTCCAAACATAGACTCGTTTAACCCATGGATGATCGACGATTATGGTTTACGTCGTCTTCTAACATTAGTTCAGTTATTTCATGGCGACATTTTACTTATCTATGATCCATGGTTTATCAAACCAGTACTCGACAACGAAATGTGCCTTGCACAAAGGAACTCCACCATGAACACATCGACAGGGGATCGAACCCGGGACGCCACTTTTCAAATCCGCGACGCTAACTTCTCGGCCACGGCGGATTCCCGGGGGTAGATGACAAACAACGAATGTCTTTTATCAATCATCGGAAATGTTCAATCCGACGGCAATCTATGATATCGCACATCAATGTCAGAACCTTCACTTGGGGGTAGACAGGTAACGTACTGTTTGTCTTTCATATAGATATCTAAATTTACCGTGTCATTTGAGAGGATGTTCAATGGCGATAATATGCCCACGGAACCACATCTGAGATTGCCTTCGTCTTAACGTTGAGAATGAAGGGGAAAATGTCCCATCATGATCAAAATCTCATTTGCCCAAAATGTTTTCTAATTCATCTAAAACATTATATCTTATTGTCTGATACCTCCCTCAAATTTCATCAGTCATTTCACGGCGGCCAGTTCACCAGGCCATGTGTTCCATGGCCTTCTCATACCGGTCTTCCAAAGCAACTAGCTGGTTTTCCACATATAATAATATCCCATTGGTGCAAGACGAATGATACTTGTCGCTGTGTCTTTTGTCAAGCGTTGGAAAGGATGGCTTTAATTTTTTAGAAGGGGGTCTCAAGTAGAAGCTCAGGGTTTTCGATTGAGAAACAATTTATCGCTGAGGAATTCTGAACATGACTCTGGATTTGAAAGATTTATGTGATTTTAACATGGTACTTCTATCGATCCTACACATTTTTTCTCAAAATGCCCCCAACATGCAGCTGCGGCGATAGACATCTGCGTAATGTATCGACCAGATCAGCCTGCGCTGTCCACGCAGACTGATCCGGCCGACACATTCCGTATTAGGGGGATATATGTTTAGAGTAATTATTCCTGAGTTATGTGATTTTAACATGGTACTTGTATCGATCCAGTAGTCAGGATGTTAGCCCCTCCAAAGTTTGACATTCGTACAAACAAACGCGCAAAATTTAATTAATTCCTTTTCCCTGTAGTCAAAACCATTCCTTGCTTCAATATGAGCCGTTCCGCGAGAAAAACCAACATTGTGGACTCTGCGTAAAGTATCGACCCGTATCACCCTCAGCATGCCACGCAGGCTGATCCGGACAGACGCTTTTCGCCTCCTGTGGATGTTCTGTTTCATGAATCATTACTCTATACCTATATCCCCCTGAGACGGAATGTGTCGGCCCGGATTAACCTGCGCGGACTGCGCATGCTGATCTGGTTCGATACATTAAGCAGAGTCCATAATGTTGGTTTTCTCACGGAACTACGTGACCGGTCATATGTTTGAGTCGCGTATAGCAATTTGGGGTCTTTCTACATCTACACACAGTGAAGTCTGAACAGACGCACAGTCTGCATTCCCTGTTCGTCTGTATGTTGTATTTCTCAAACTGTATCCTTTGACAACATATTAGAAGTATAGTACTACTAGTTAATCCTTTCTCATATACACCAAAACTGCCGCAGACGACTTTGAAATGTGGCAAATGGATGCATTGCTCATCAGGAGCAATATCTCGTTTTGCCACACTGTTTTCAAAAGCAGTCTGCTGTATAGGCGTCAGCAAGTAGTTATGGAGAACACAAATCGCTCGACATGACTTATTTATACAATCAATGTGGGAAGTGAAGTTTCGCCCATATATTGTTTAAGTTAATTGTAATATCTCGGAAATCAAAGCTGTTCATTTGAAACATAATTCAAAATAATTATAATCATCATACTTTTGCCATTAGTCGTCTGATGCAGAGGAGCCTAAAGACTGTCTGTGTTATGGCCCTGTCACATCAGAACGTTTTAGGCCAACGTATGAGTAGCGCGTTAAAAAAATATTTGGCAAACGCCAACATTTAGAAACTAAGTAAAGTGGAAACATGATTTTAGCGTGTACATAACGCGTTGATAACGGGTTCATAGCGTATACCAGCGCGTGAGTTGCGTGTGAGGAACGCGCTCAGCGTGTGAGGAGTGCATCACTGATCAAGTTATAGATACAATATGACAGCGCATGCCAGCGCGTGAGTTGCATTTGAGGAGTGCATCACTGATTTATAGGTAAACTATGACAGCGTACGCCAGCGCGTGAGTAAAGCGTTGCTAACTCACTCGACGACTGAGGAACGTCTGCCAAGCTCGTAGGTAGCGCGTTCGACACGTGAGTAAATACCCTCCAGCGTTGCCAGTGTGTGGCGCAGCGTTTTCAGTCACACGCTGGAAATTGTAGGTATGTTGAAACATTTATTTTTGCCTCAGCATGTAACAGCGTGTCCCAACGTAAGAGTAACGCACTCAGCGTGTTGCTGAGGCTGGAATATATAAAGCGTTCGTTGGTCAGCGTTTAGCGTTGGTCAACGTTTGCCAGCGTGTTGCCGAAATTATACACGTTACTCAAGCGTTGGCCCAAAACGTTTAGTTGTGACAGGGCCATTAGGCAAGATGGAAGACTTGTATCATACCATTCTGTTTTCTGATATATAATATATCAATTGCAGAACTATTAAAGAAATAATGCAATGATTAGCTCTATACAGTATATGAGCATCAGATAAATCATTGCGATTCTTAGCTTGGTAAAAATAGAATAATAGAATAAATAGCCGAGTGTGATTTTCGATCTGATGGGTAGCCAGGGACGTAGCTCCCTACATTTTTTCTCAAAATGCCCCAAAATGCAGCTGCGGGGATAGATAAAGTAGTGATTCCTGAAACAGAAAATCCACAGGAGGCGAAAAGTGTATATCCGGGTACGCCTGTGTGGCACGCTTAGGCTGATCCGGGTCGATACTTTACGCAATGTCCACAATGTTGATTTTCTCACGAGACGGCTTACACATTTATTATTGCCAAGCTACGCCCCTGGTAGCCGAGCACAAAGAATAGCTGAACGTTGTTCTATTGTGAAAGTTTGCTGGCTGGAAAAACGAATTTCTCACTCTAATAGGTTGTCAGATGGAAGTGGTGCATAACGAGATTCTTGCTGATCAGCAAACAAGAAAGTTAAGATCCGAAACTAGAAAATTTTGAAAATGTTATTCCAACTCGCGTCATCCGGCTCTCACGATTGATATTCTTAACGCCGCACCCCTAAGACGGAATGTGTCGGCCGGATCAGTCTGCGCGGACAGCGCAGGCTGATCTGGTCGATACATTACGCAGATGTCTATCGCCGCAGCTGCATGTTGATTCCAATGTTTAATGATGAACATATTTACAAGAGCCAACGCCTGGTTTTAAATTTAGTTAGGATCTATTGCTTTTTCATGCTTCATATACGAGTGATCATAAGTCACTGTTTCGTATAATTCAATATAACATAAATAATGCATACACGTAGATAGTAAAGCATAAATCCTTGACAAAACTGACACAATGCATTATGTAAAGCTTAAATCATTCATAAATCTCAAATACTTCTCTTACATTTTATAGGATCCATACATCTCGCATAAACCACCCATATTTCATTTTTCTTGTTGGGATTTCTATTACAGAATTGAATGTTACAATGTGACCCCTGCTACACCTTAGTGTGCTTAAAGATCAGCATATCAGACTGTCCGGATGCACAGAATGATCTTGATCTATAATGTTCACAAAAATAAACGTGTACCTTTGTCCATGCACAGGCTCAGAAGTCTGAAAAAGTATAAAACATTTCCACATGCATCTTTATAAAGCATGCATAATATTGGAGATTGCTAATTTAATATTTTTGAAAATCGAAGGATTGGTCGGTGTCAAAATCATCTGCCTAAAATAAATATGGGATGTGATGGAATTGAGTACAAACAATGACAGAACTGTTGGCATTATAAAATACATCTAAAAATATAAATAAAAAAACACAAACATGTGTTAATGAAACCCCACAGACATTTAGTCAGCATTGTTCTATTTATGGTTATTCAATAGTGCATATGGACTTCTTTGTTGAAGGTCTTTCCAAGTGGTGATCAAGATGTTTCGTAACCTGCCCATTATTTAACCGAAAAGAAAATAGCTGTTTTGTAACCGAATCATTTTGTACTCTAAAAACCTTTGGCTGTGTTGAAACCTAAATTGTTTTGTTCCAGAAATAAGTGCCCTTTCACTCTATCCACATGTAAAATAAAGGGAAGTATGGCAATACTACGTATTAGAAAACAGAATAAATAAGAAAAAGGAAAAATCGTGTCCTTAGCTTTTATCGTCATTATCATGGCAATTTCCCTGTAACATAGAGGAAAATTGACGCCTGTTAAGCAAACAGGGTTTTCAAGAAATTGTCTTTCCTTTTTACACAAAGTGTTTTATCAAAGTGATACTTCAAATTACCAAAAACGTTACTGTTTTGTGTAAGTGCCTATTAGTCTGCCATTTGATTGCTAGATTGGTATATTCTCGTCATTGGACCATCATTCAGAATAACCGACACTTTTCTGCGATTTAAGCAGTTGTACTGTTGAACAATTATGCACCTTTCTATGTTACTGTTGTTTGATATTCGGTAACCTTTGCCTGTTCATATAACCCTTTACTCAGTTTGACTATCAAGGGTTGTCGTAAGTTCTAAACTAGTCCCAGCAAACTAGCTTCTTATGAGTTACCTGTTAGCATTTAGGGTACCGCTTACAGCATCATTATCCTTGTACCATTTTCAAGATATATACTACCAGTAATATGGTACCAAATTTTCAACCAAGATGTCGAGTTATTGTATACTTTGATATTGTTCCTTCTATGTTACATGTAAAAAGGAGGAAGTATCTGTCGATATAGCACGCTTTGATATGCACTCAGATCATTTGTTCGACGATCCAATTACGAGTCGAAACAAATTGGAAAGAAAATAGTAAACAAAACAAAAAGCGAGTTCTCAATTAATTGCAAATAAAGTCACATAGCTGTATTAATAATAGTATTCAGCCAATCGAATAACATTTTCCAAAAGAAAAACTCCGGAAAATAGAAGAAAGCAAGAATTGTGAAAAAAGTAGGATTCCTTCATGAACAATGGATGGAATTGGCTCAGATTCTGCAAGCTTTAAGCTCACATTAATACATTATTGATTGATGAAAGCTGTGGACAAGAAGTTACTAACAAAAGACAGACGGAGGAACAAACGGAGACAATACTATCTAATTTGTTCCTAGAGAACGTCCGGCCAGTTCATCTAAAGAGGAACCATTGTTCGTATAGTAGATGTATCAATATTTTATAACTGTTTTTTCTAAGTATCATGTTGGTCGCGTAACACGAAAATCGACCGTCAGATGTATTGACTTAACCCTTTCCCACATACAGCAAATCTGCATTAGACGACTTTGAAAACATACCCACATACATGAGGACAATCTCTATAAAGGGACGTATAATTACTAAATGGAGTTGAAAACATTGTGGCAATGTCACTATGACCAATGTATCCATTTGCCACCATGTTTTCAAAAGTCGTCTGATTCAGAGGCGTCAGAAAGCGTCGATATTTGGTAAAGAGTTAAATATTATCTAAGATCGAATTCATACTTATATAGTGGATTTTGGTTTAATATACGTTCTCGGGAGGTCTTCACAATGAATGTTCCACTAGATGGCGAGCAGAAACGAACCTGATATGAGTCGTTACTAGAGAAAACCAACATTATGGACTCTGCGTAATGTATCGACCCAGATCAGCCTGCGCAATCCGCGCAGGCTAATCCCGGCCGACACATTCCGTCTCAGAGGGAGAAAGGTATAGAATAATGATTTCTGAAACAGAAAATCCACAGGAGGTGAAAAATGTCTGTCCGGGTTAGCCTGCGCGGCATGCATAGGCTGATCCGGGTCGATACTTTACGGAGAGTCCACAATATTGGTTTTCTAGTGGTACGGCTCATATGTATGCGCGTAGATACAGGCTGATCTGGGTAATTCCTGTTCACAAAAGACCATAAGACGGTTTTCAAGTCAAATGATGTAGAATATTGTGTCCACTAGAAATATCAAACATTCAGTCTCAGCATGCGCACAACGACATAATTCATTACCAGAACTCTAAATAAGGGACATTTTTCATTTTCCAAAATCCTTATTTGACATTAAAACCCTATGTTGTGAGTACTCAAAAGAACGTCTCAGTGAGATGATTCTTTTAAGTACCCACAACATAGGATTTGGTTGAGAAATGTTGTGGGGAAAATACCTGTTTACTCCCTCGTATCTAGTCCTCTGGCCATTACCATGTATGTGATATTTCTCACTTGTAGAAGCTTTGACGCACCTAATGTACAGCAGACTGCTTATGGAAACATAGTTACAGAAGTAGAATTGCTTTAACCACAAAGGAAGTCAACCAGAATCATATTATGGCGCAGGATACACGAATAACGACCGTAACCGGTTGTAAAGTTTAACCGGAGTCAGATCATATCCGCGATCAACACAATAATCTTTTTTCCTCTTGCTATTAAGAATAACAGGATGGTAAACAGGAGATACCTTGATAAGACTGCATGGAATCGCCTTGCAAAAATTGCATGCTTCTGTGAATTACATTTTAAGCCGTTTTAAACATGTTTTCTGTTATATTGCGGCTATACTGGGTAATTTACCAGTACTACTGGTTCATTTATACCGGCATCACCGAGTTAGGCGTAATGCTAACTCCACAATCCTGGGTAAGTTACCGGTACTACTGGTTCATTTATACCGGCATCAGCGAGTTAGGCGTAATGCTAACTCAATAATCCTGGGGAAGTTACCAGTACTACTGGTTCATTTATACCGGCATCAGCGAGTTAGGCGTAATGCTAACTCCACAATCCTGGGTAAGTTACCAGTACTACTGGTTCATTTATACCGGCATCAGCGAGTTAGGCGTAATGCTAACTCCACAGTCCTGGGTAAGTTACCAGTACTATTGGTTCATTTATCACGGCCTCAGCGAGTTAGGCGTAATGCTAACTCCACAATCCTGGGTAAGTTACCAGTACTACTGGTACAATTATACCAGCATCAACGAGGCGGGCGTAATGCTAACTCCACAATCCTGGGTAAGTTACCAGTACTACTGGTTCATTTATACCGGCATCAGCGAGTTAGGCGTAATGCTAACTCCACAATCCTGGGTAAGTTACCAGTACTACTGGTACAATTATACCAGCATCAACGAGGCGGGCGTAATGCTAACTCCACAATCCTGGGTAAGTTACCAGTACTACTGGTTCATTTATAACGGCATCAACGAGTCGGGCGTAATGCTAAGTCCACAATCCTGGGTAAGTTACCAGTACTACTGGTTCATTTATACCGGCATCAGCGAGTTAGGCGTAATGCTAACTCCACAATGCTGGGCGTAAAAAAGGGAAAGTCTTTTACAACCTTTCTTCCTTTTTTAAACGCTTTGGTTTGACCCGGGTTGGGATAGAAACCGTGTGTACAAATTGCACGGCCTCATTCATCTGTATCCTCGCTGATCGCTCATTCCCGTAGTTCGGTCTGCATGTGGTGTATCTTCAATGTAAACAGTGCTGTAAACGTAGTTTGTAGTCTATTATATGCTATTTTGTAAAAAAGAATAGGTCTTAACCCATTTCAAATATGCAGACAGGTAAATGAGCCGTTCCAAGAGAAAACCAACATTATGGTCTCTGTGTAATGTATCAACCCAGATCAACCTGTGCTGTCCGCGCAGGCTGATCCGGGCCGACACATTCCGTCTCAGGGGCATAGAGGTAAAAAGTAATGATTCCCGAAACAGAAAAAGTTTCTGTCCGAGTTAGCCTGCACGGCATGACTAGGCTGATCCGGGTCGATTCTCTACACAGAGTCCACAATGTTGGTTTTCTCGTGGGACGTTTCAAATGTTGAAAATGCTCATAGTGAACAATTCCATATTTTGCCTCTCGATTCTCTCTGTAAGTAGTGTACCTTTATCTATATACATGTTCAATAGTTTTGTCTAGATATGTTGAAAGTCGCCAGTCAGTTGATTATGTATTGTATTCAAGAAAAATCCTTACCTTTTGAAAACATGCACCTGAACACTATTAATCATCACAAATAGAATCATGGTGGATTTTTGAATGGCACGTTTTAGATATTTATCACAACAACGAGCAGTGTTTCAGTTGTGTAACATTGTCGGTTTGGTTTATCCTAAAATAAGCCGAGAAACACGAAAACCGGCCTCTCGGAGTTCTGTAATAATGCACTTTTACCATCACAATGTTAACCCTTATTGTACAGAATGTTTGATTGAGTTAAACGACGTTTTCAACGAGATTATAGTTATATCACGGGCGGCCAGTTCACATTACGTGCGTTTCCTGACTTTCTCACACATGTTATTCACACAACATTCCAACATAGACTTTTCAGCACATAACGGGAAACACAAACGAGACTTGTTTCAATATGACCTAGCCTGGTTCGAAGTCACGATCTCTGTGTATCCTGCCGAATTCCTACAACCTCTTGGGGTTTACAAGTTCTTACATATTTATAGACTGGTATTTTGAAAATATTTATATTCGAGTAACAATAATTTCGATCGCAAATACTTTTTATCGGTCTACATATTCATTCATATCTGTTAGTGGTTTCTTAACATAATAATAGTTCTCAGATGATGTTCAGCGTCGTGTACCGTGGGGTAACGGTTTATTACACCGTCTAGTCGTGGTCTGCAGTCATTTCTGTGATGCTTTTAACGCACACAGGGAACACTGTTATCAGACTTCGAAGCGTAAACTTGATGCGAAGGTGTCTATGATTTACACACTTATCCATTTTAATGAAACCACATTTGGTTCAATGTATATGCTTCATAAAACAAATGTGCTTGAAGGTACACACGTGTCATATGCTAATAGGTCAGAAAATGAAAGTTTGATGCAAAGACGGACGGACAGACATACGGACCGATAGAAAATGGAGAATTGATACGTGTGTCCATCCTGTCAATTTGTGAAAGATAGTAAATAGGAAATACACCCAACATCACTATGACTAGGAGCATGATTATTATTAATGAACCAGTTTGTATCGTGAAGAATAATCATACGTGTGGTGGACAAACAGACGGATGGACAGACGTATAGACGGCGGAGCAGTGATCCCTATTTGCCACCCTGGCAAGGTATGCAATATAGAAAAGGGAAATACACTGAGCACTGATATTTTGGAACAAATAAGGTAAAGTTTGGGAGTATTTGTTCCGATGCCGCGTCTTGAAGCATTTCTAGACAATGCTAGGGTTTTCCGTATTATTGAATAATTCTGACAATCGGGTCCTGTCTGCTTGCGTTCTTCGAATATTTGGCTTGGAACTGGGTCCTGTTTTTACCTATTACAATTGCATTGCATTTTCAGTGTCGGCAAGAGATAACTTATGATGGTACAAGTCAGGTGAGAAACGTCTTCTTACTTATGTAAACGGAGAAAGTTCGGGTTTGTCTTTACAAAAGAAGAGTTGCAGAATAAACTTGTGATGAAATATGTTATACCGACAAGTGTCAATCATTACCATTATGTCGGGAATATTACCCTCGTCTTCCGGCGTGAAGCCATTTGGCAATCTGCCATTATTTTCTCTTCCACTTTTTTTTTAAATTTGGATTTCGAAAACTATTTTGGTTATTTCAAGTTTTTGATTGATATATTCTCGACATTTGACATTGATCTTTAACTTTTGCTGTTTTTTGGGATAGGGGCGTTTCGTCCTCATCCCCTTTACTAGCATGCGTTTTGCCAAGTCAACGTTGTTAAAGTCAATGTTGTCAAGGCCAGTGAGGTACTCTTGTGTTCAAGCGCTAAATTCGAGTTTTAGATTGGTTGCCATCTGTTTCACACTGATTGATAACTCAAAATACATCAACTTTCTAAAATATGTAGAAAGAGTTCCAACTAGTAGTATACAATGCCAGTCTCGTTTGTAAACAATCGACCATGAAGTGACCCTAACAAGTCTACAACAGATGACTCTGAATATACCTAGTGGAAAATGTGGAAGTATGGAAAGTATAATTAAAAGGTTGAAACCATTGTGGCACAAGGTGTATTGCTCAGGAAAAGCATGTCACGATGTTTGTATATGTTGTCTGTTGTGTTGTCTGCTACACATGCGTCAAAACTCGTCTGTAGGCTGGAGATGAATAAAACCTTTTCGTTATAAATACTGTAACGGACGAATTTTAAAAACAATGTTTTGGAAATATAGCAATAACTGACAATGAGCAATTCATCCTTTTCACACAATGCTTTATTTAAACCTGTTACACGTTAATCATTTCGATATTCTGGAAGTTAAACGTTTTTCTACAGGTATTCATATAACCTTCTCCCCTTTCAGACATATATTGACATATCTTTAACAGGTGAATGATAAAAAGTAATATAAATTGCCAGACTGCCAGACTGCCAACTTCACGGACATATTGTTCCCACTGTTTTTTCCGGCCATTTTTTTCACACGTGTGTTCTGTGGAAGATTCCCTTTCATTCTTAATGCTTCCAAAAACTAAGTAAACTTTGTTCGGGGCTTAATTTAACTCCAACATCTTTCAATGGTTTCATTTTTATTTTGTGTGTATGTAGATGAAAAGGAGAAAAGCGATATAAGAACAATAATTACTATATTTGTTTTCGTTTTGACTTATTTCCCTTTGGTATTGGTGTTCAAATTTGTGGTGTAGTGTTAGAGCGTCCGCCTCGGATCCCGGAGGTCGCGGGCTCGATCATCGGTCGGGTGATACCAAATGAAAGCTAGTAATGGCTGACCTCCTCGGCGCTCTTGGTTGCATGGTTAGCATCACGACTGGCAGGCTGGTGTCAGGATAAATGGACCAGTAGTACTGGAAATTAAGCCAGGACAAGCCTTCATATAACTGATTAACTGTTAACATCCGGGTTAAACACCAAACAATCAATTGTTTATAACCTCGTCGAAGCAAAGTTCCATAACATGACCTATAGACTGATTGAAATGTTCGGGTGTTATAAAGTAGTTGTCAGAAACAGAACAGTTGTAAATACAGGTGTAACAATAAGGAAGTAGTGTAAAATAGTATTAATAATATATCAATGAATTCATTACATATCAAATACTGAATCGCTTCATCTTGATTGAACGATCGATACACATTGCCAACTTTGGGGAAATCCGGTGTCTCGAAAGATCCAATGGAGTTATAGAGGGGGGGAAAAAGTTAAATTACTCACACGAATTTGTTAATTCATGGATTTTTCCATTTCAAACGATTATGTTAGGAAAACCTATGCTCTTAATTATGATAATTTTAATATTATTCTATGATTATTACATTTTGGTTCTTTTTGAGGTTTTGTTGAGCACCCAAAGTTACATTGAAATAAGAAGGAGCTAAGAATTATTCTGATTTTTAAAGGCATTTAAAAAAATCCGATCGCTTCATTTCAAACATAACAAGATGCAGATTTTTTTTCTCTTTCATTTGTTTTAATTGAAAGCGTTATTTCATCAATAGATTTTGTTCCTTTTTGAACATTTATGTAAAGTCCGTTGCCTCAGAAATCAATAACCCAAGGCCAGTATTGCTCGGAGATAGAGATCGGTCGATAGCCTGATAAGCCCCAAAGTTGGCAAATTGTCCTGTTTTTAGAATCCTACGTTGATAGTCTTTAAATTATCAGCATTTCTTCAATATATAGTGTGGATCTTAAGTATCAAATGAACTGAAAATAATATACTTACGGGTCTCTACACTGTTGACGTTTTGTCCATCTTGCTTTTATTTTGCTTATACGAAAAAAGCTTTGATAAATAGGTATTGGTTATTGGCAGTTTAATCGTGTTTCGCTTCAAATATTGATTGTTATTGTTTCATGCCGATGATACATTGTTTGAACCATTTTGTTTATATCAACTATGCCACATCGTTTCGCCTTACAGAAGCCACGATAGTTCAGTACTTTCAGCGCTCTGATTCATCCCGCTTTCTTTTAACCCTTTCCCTCATATAGACGTTTTCTGACGCCTCTGCAGCAGACGGCTTTCTGAAAACATACTGTCAAAAGAAGAAATTGCTCAAAACGAGCAATTTCTTCTTTTGCCACAATGTTTTCCACTTTAAGTCATAGGTTATCCATTCAATTGTAGAGATTTTCTACTTTTTGACAAAATATGTTCAAAGTCGTCTGCTGCATAATTGTCGTATGAGGGAAAGCTTAATACAATTTTTTTTATAATTATTTGATAGAAACTGATGTGAGCCATACATGCCGATATCTGCAGTAAACGACTTTTGAAATCATCGAGGCAATATGATTTATCATGTTGCCAAAATGCTCTGAACTATATTCATTGATAACTGACATTTTTAGAGAACTTCCATATCTTTGTGTAGTGATGTTTTCAAGGTTTTCTGCTTCAAATCTGTTTTATATGGGAAAGGATTCAAGTACACTCAAAGTCAACAAGTCAAAGTCAACATGTATACGTAAATAATAGATGTATAAATCGATTCGAAACTTGAAATTTAACTTCCAATTGAATTATTAATGTCCTTAAATATTCTATACGGGACGATAGTTAATCCAAATCATCCATACAGACAAGACGTAACGTGTCACGTGATGTCGTAAAAGCTGTGACTATTTAACGAATATCAATGTTTAAACTTTTCCCATAAAATAAACAAACCTGCAGCAGACGACTTTAAATTAATCTAGGCCAAACTATGATCAAAGTACAGTAGTTCTAGGTAAAACTACAAATCATGAAATATTATAATTTACACAATCCAATAATGTTTCACACTTCTTGTCGAGATCATTCGGTAACAAGGACGGCTATTAATCTAGGGGTCGTGATTCCGCACCCCTGCTCGGCGATCATTTTTGTCCGATTATTGACAAACTTCTTTATGACTCACTGCAGCGTCATTATTTTTCAACCACTGAGAAAAAATAGTCATTGTCGGAAAGTAGCCAGTTACGTGGGATGCTGTGTTGAGTATGAGTGCTAGAAAAGAACCACACGTTAGATAATCTGACAGTCGTGATAAAACTGAAAAACCGCTGAAAACGACGTTTAAATCAAATCAAGCAATCAATCAATACTTTCCAATCACATGTTAATGAGCTTCGGTACAGGAAAACAAACCATACTGATGTTACGACCGATGTATATTTAGATCACACTGCGCATTGCGACCGATGTATATCTAGATCACACTGTGCATTCCCATTGTCTAATCTGAATCTGCACTGCTCGCCAATTAGTCATAAAGGATTTTAAGAAATCGTGACAAATAGTTACACACTTGTCACAAAAACATCTGAAGTTGGTTTTTTTCTAGAGCATTATATATATGTGTATATATCTAGGTTCATATAATAGAACAAGGCGTTCCGGGAACACAACCTATGGTGTGGTTCATTTGTATTTGATATATATCTACACTGTCACATTACATGTTAACAGTACATTTTGGACTCCGTTTCACATATCATTGGGCGCTGTTCTCCCTTTGTTAGATTTATATCTGGTTATTCAACATGGTTTATCATTCCATTCTCAACCATGACATACAGAAATGAGCCGTTCCACGAGAAAACCAACATTATGGCTTATGCGTAATGTATCGACCCAGATCAGCCTGCGCAGTCCGCGTATGCTAATCCGGGCCGATACATTCCGTCTCAAGGGGATAAAGATACAAATTAAAGATTCCTGAAACAGAAAATCTATTAGCGGCGAAAAGTGTCTATCCGGATTAGCCTGCGCGGCATTCTTAGGCTGATCCGGGTCGTTTCTTTACGCCACAATGTTGGCTCAAATGTTCTTTGACAAGGAAAAGTGGATTCGATCAGCACTGCGTGAAACCCTAACCTAAACGTATTTGTGTTTGATATAGACTCAGATGAACCTGCGATACAGCACAGTGGAGTACTGATCTGCACTGATCCGAATTACTCACAGAAGCTTTTTAAAAAAAACTTGAGAATCGCTGTTGTCAAGATAAATGTACTGATAGTATTGGTGACTTAACCATGAAACGTCATGGTATAACTGAAAAACTGAGAAATAACTGAGCAATATATATCTCGATTTG
>JASEVX010000001.1:124994040-125021540 GCA_031761405.1 Serripes groenlandicus | reverse complement strand
AAGAGAGTGGAAAACATTGTGGCAAATAGAGAAATTGTTCATTATGAGTCATTCCTGCGATTGTCACAATGTTTCGAACGTCGTTTGCTGCAGAGCACAGAAAGCGTCTGTTTGTGGGAAAGGCATAATGCCTAAACTGTATGTATGTGTCTGTATATACTTATTATCTTTCTAGTTGTCCATCTGTCTTCCTTTCAGACAGTTTGTTTGGCCGACTCATCTCAATTCATATGTGTCTGTATTATTAATCTGTCTTGCACAGACTAACTGTATAAGATGAATGGATAAATATTGGCACACACATATGTGCATAGTCATAAATGAATCTGTATATACTATTAAAAAGGAAAATATAGTTTTTAGGGAAAAATCAAAATGCAAAATATATAATTCTAATACATGTCATAGAAAACATAATATGGGTCTACTATCAACCGATGTCGCCAGTACAGTCTGTACCGCCTCGGAGATGCAGTGGTAGAGTGTCCGCCTGGGGTACGGGAGGTTGCGGGTTCGATGTCCGGCCGGGTCATGCAAAATTCTTTAAAATTGTATTAATGGATTTTCCTCCTTGACATCGGGATGAATGGACCAGTAGTGCTGATGAATATCTCAAGCAAATGCCGTGATATTTCTGAAAAGCTGTTGAAAGTGGCGGCGACAACATCATACAAACAACATTAAAGTCATATGAATACACACACAGTATAATAGTTTAGGTCATTAACACTCCACTCCATACATATAATGTCCCTCTCTTTAACCCTTTCAGCGCATTATTGATGTTTTTCAAACAATACAGATTCAAGTAAGTCAGCTCGTAGCGAGCTGGCTAAACTGAAATCAGTATTTTTTGCTTTTGGTTATCAAAATATTCCAACTCTCTTATTACATGACCGATCGCGTACGCCCGATGTTGAACAACGAAGAGGAATCTTGAATTTGAAAAATGCGATATATAAGGCCACTAGGACAGTTCATGGTAAATG
The DNA here is from genome assembly GCA_031761405.1 of Serripes groenlandicus. Classification (NCBI taxonomy): domain Eukaryota; kingdom Metazoa; phylum Mollusca; class Bivalvia; order Cardiida; family Cardiidae; genus Serripes; species Serripes groenlandicus. The sequence goes on along the minus strand of JASEVX010000001.1, from coordinate 125,020,551 downwards.
TTATATAGACAACTCACGTACCTTGTACATACAGAACTAGTTGTGTTACTATTAATGCTTTCCCATAACTGCAACAGACAATCGAATCTACATATAGACACTCACTTTAAATGAAAGTATATTATTGAATATAATTTAAAAATGTCGGAAAATGAGATATAGCTCATAATAAACTTGTCCTCATCTCTCTACAATGTTTTCAAAAGTGTTCTGCCTGAGATGGGTGAAAATGTGTAATCACGTAGAACGCACATGTGTAGTTTGATCCAAAGGTCATCTACAGTTAAACCTTACAAGAGTCAGGAGGTATGAATGATATATTATAGCACGCTAGAGCGTAATTACGTGCTAAAATGGTGCATAATCAACGATAATGACTTTCCAAATTAACCCTTGCAAAATGGTTAACCATTTTCTTCATACCTCAGCATTTCCACATCCAACATTGCCGCACAATACACAATTCTCATAATGAGTGCTAGCTGTTTTCCTTACATGCAGATATCTGAAGCAGAAATATTTTGAAAACATTATGCTAAAAGGAATAATTGCTCAAAATTAACAATTTCTGCTTTTGCTACACTGTTTTCAACTTTATCAAATCTTTTAAACTTACATTTGCAGAGATATTTTCGAAGACGTCTGTTGTAGACTTGTATACACTTTGATCAATATCATTCGACAAGGGGCCTTAAAACAGAGCTCTAGATGAGGAGCGTAGTTCATGGTCTAAACTCTTTCCATGTCCCTGTATCTATTGTGCTCAACATGCCGTGTTCATGAGACGGTCTTTAAGAGGACCTAAACTAAAGAATAAATTTCTTTCCCACATACAGAAGCTTAAAGACGCCATAATAACAGACGACGTATTTTAACATTATGCAAAAGGAGAAATTACTCATATTGTGTAGTTTCTCCGTTTGCCACAATATTTCCAACTGTATAAAATGGTTATGCTTTCATTAACCGAGACAAACCATAGTTTTCAAAGTCTTCTCCCTTAGAGTTACTGTTTGTCAGAAAGGGTTAAGTGTTTTATAATGGAGAAATACTCTGGTAATGATCTCTTTACTCCCCCTCCTTATCTAGAATTATGTATTGATGAATAATAATAAACTGCTATGTCTGACCAGAATCTACACTCTGTTATGAAACGCGTTCGAAATAGTATGGTATTTCGAAATCCGCGCATGGTTTATGTCGCTTACGGTAGCAGAAAGGAATCAAAGACTAAACCTCTGAAAATCTTTTTTTCTAACAGAACTTGGTCAATTTTTAAATAATTTCATATGAATGTATCTTTGATTCCATTCTACCGAAATTTCTAAAGCCACCTTGATTGGTAAAACAGATATGCCCACTACTATGGGACGTTGGTTGTTTAACTTCTATGCCCATAATACTGCTTTAAAAACAACATTACAGAAATGCACCCTAGCGTAGCCATTTTATTTGGCATAAAATCATGTCCACCGAGTGTTGGGTCTATTTCATTATTTGATTTGTGGTCCTCTTTCTAGAATGTTAAAAACATCTCGATTGCTGGGGGAAAAACTCAGGATGATCAGTACTCTCTTGTTTGAAAAGTAGGAGGATTTATAGAACGAGTCAGAAGTAAATCTTAACCAATTCCCACCTACAGACGCTTTATGACACATCTGTTACAGACGATTTCTGAAAACACTGTTGCAGAAGGAGAAAAAACGCTCATAATGAGCAATTCTCCGTTTGCCACAATGTTATCATCTTTATCTTAAAATAAAAAATTATTAATTATAGTCAGTTTCAATATTTTTGCCTGAATGTTTTCAAAGTCGTCTGCTGCATATTTGTCTTATGTGGTAAAGGATTAATAACCATACTTATATGAACGGTATCGACCAAGTGTCAGAATACCATACTGCTTTGAGCTTGTTTTTATTGGAGATTGTACCTTCTTCATGCGGATCATATCCGTTTACCTGATATCGTACATTCGGAGTCGTCTGCTGTTAATATATCTGTATGTAAAAGAGGATATTCAAAAGGACACATGAGCTGTCACGCAAGAAAACCAGCATCATGGACACTGCGTAAAGTATCGACCCGGATCAGCCTAAGCATGCCGCGCAGGCCTACCCGGATAGACACTTTTCGCCTCCTGTGGATTTTCTGTTTCAGGAATCATTACTCTATACATATATCCACATAAGACGGAATATGTCGGACCGGATCAGTCTGCGTGGACTGCGCAGGCTGATCTGGGTCGATATATTACGCAGAGGCCATAATGTTGGTTTTCTCGCGAGACATTGAAAAGGGTCAACTTATTCGATTCCACAATGTGTTCAAATGTCGTCTGTTCCAAAAGTGTCTGTATCAGGTAAAGAGTGAACTATGTAAAGGGTTTTCATAATTGCTGTTGATAATTTATGGAATTCTCCCATATTAAGCGTTATTGAGGGGCACCCTTTATCCGGTAATATAACATGCTTTCGATATGTGGCGCTGATCTATATAGAGCATATGTTAGTGTTGCGGTGTAATATTTAGTGTTCTTGAATGGAACTATATCCTGATATCAAATCTTTTAATTAATCCTTTCGAACATAAAAACTATTTTGACGTATCTGCAGCAGACCTATTTTGAAAATATTGTGCCTAAAGGAGAAAGAGCTTATCATAAGCAATTTCTCTTTTTTCTATGAAGTTTTTAAATCTATTCAATAATCAGACGCGATACGGGGTCTTGTTTCGTCCCCGTACCAGGATCTGATATAGGAGTTTGTAAATGAAACCAATAGGAATACATCTCTAGGTTTTTGTGTGAGGTAAGATTTATGTTAACACTGTCCCACATACTGACCAATGTCGACCCATCGGCAGCATGCAACAGTTCGTCCATTGTTTACGCTGTCCCAAATACGAACAATACGTAGTAGACTAATTGTTGGTGTCCCAAATACGAACAATACGTAGTAGACTAATTGTTGGTGTCCCAAATACGAACAATACGTAGTAGACTAATTGTTGGTGTCCCAAATACGAACAATACGTAGTAGACTAATTGTTGGTGTCCCAAATACGAACAATACGTAGTAGACTAATTGTTGGTGTCCCAAATACGAACAATACGTAGTAGACTAATTGTTGGTGTCCCAAATGCGAACAATACGTAGTAGACTAATTGTTGGTGTCCCAAATACGAACAATACGTAGTAGACTAATTGTTGGTGTCCCAAATACGAACAATACGTAGTAGACTAATTGTTGGTGTCCCAAATACGAACAATACGTAGTAGACTAATTGTTGGTGTCCCAAATGCGAACAATACGTAGTAGACTAATTGTTGGTGTCCCAAATACGAACAATACGTAGTAGACTAATTGTTGGTGTCCCAAATACGAACAATACGTAGTAGACTAATTGTTGGTGTCCCAAATACGAACAATACGTAGTAGACTAATTGTTGGAATGTAAGGTAAATCTCTATAATTGAGAGTTTTTAAATCATTTTTGTCACAATGTATCAAGTTCAAATTGCGTCCGCTGCACATTTGCCGAAAGGCGTATGCATGTTTAAAAAAAAGGTTACCGCCTGCTTAGTACTACTATTGAGGTTTGAAGTAAAATAGCTTGAAGATTGGTAAACATTTTCAAAGCTTTCTGAGAAACGATTTCCTTGAATGGTGCTTTACGCTTCATTCAGCAGTATTTCGGTTATATCATGCCGTTATCTGCGTAAATTATCCCGTCTCCAGTAAATCATTCGTAATTATATCCCCGCAACAAAGATCGATAAGGAGGTAAGGGATTGCTACCTGTTTCAGTCTTTTATATGACCTGAATGGGGATCTAACCCTGTCTCCAACTCTCGAGCCGAGCCCCGTTAGCTCAGTCGGTATCGACGCGGGCTGTCAATCCAGGGGTTGTGAGTTCGAATCCCGGCTCGGCCAACTTTCTTTCCGACGATTGACATAAGTCAATGCGACATGCTTCATTTGTCTTCAACCAATAAGCTCAGTCTATGTGGAAAAGCAGCCAGTTGCTTGGGAAGATTGTTGTGTGGAGTACTGGTGTGAGAAAACCAGGAAATGCATGAGTAGGTGAACTGGCTGCCGTGATATAACTGAGAAATTGTTAAAAACGGCGTTAAACCCCAATCAATCAATTAATCTCCAACTCTCGAGGTCACCGCTCATCCAAGACAATATTTTATGGAAAAGGAGCTCATAATGTACCAATGACATTGTTGTCATATGTCGGATACAACAGAGGCCTTAGAGAAAGTTTGGTACAGTTCCAGTATACATATAAGCATTTATCAAAAATTTAACAAAACAGTTTTATAAAATCAATTCCTTGATTTATTAGTCTGAAAGATAACGAAAAAAACATTTAGTGAATAGACCGATCTGTTTGTTTCCTTGAATATTCCGAGAATATTTTTCAATATCTTCCATGATTGATGATTCAGGAGACGGATATCTCTTCTCGAGTGCTCTTTTGTGTTCACATATCCCTTGTTCTCCATTTACACGACGTAGGAATATATTTGCGAATAATAGACACGAGCCGGTTGGGCTGTGTGTATACGCAGGTCCGCCTGTGGTCTCACTGTAAGCAGATACAATAAGGCCCCTAAATCGCTAGTCGCAGCTCAACATTGTATCTACTGAATCTGATGGAAAAAAAAAAGATATTGATAGGAATTGCAGAAAATTAAGATTTTAATTTAGAAGTAAAGTTTGAAACACGCTTGAAAACGCCAAGTGAGAAGTGTGGTCTATCTTTGCCATAATCATTTAACCCTTTCCCTCATATAGACGCTTTCTGACGCCTCTGCAGCAGACAGCTTTTTGAAAACATAGTGACAAAAGAAGAAATTTCTCCTTTTGCCACAATGTTTTCCACTTTTTGTCATAGGTTATCCATTCAATTATGGAGATTTTCTATGTTTTGACAAAATGTGTTCAAAGTCGTCTGCTGCAGAATTGTTGTATGAGGGAAAGGGTTAAAATTCCTCTGCTACAAGGTATCAGTTTTGCTGACGTTAACTCTTTCAGCGCCGAATTGTTTAAAGTAGACTCTTCCAAGTAAAAAAGCGGGCGTCTCCATTTCTCACATAATAAGAGTCTTGGCATATTTTGATAACGTAAAGGCAAACAATGCTGATTTCAGGTGAGACAGCTCATCACGAGCTGGCTCACGTGAATCTGCATTGTTTGCAAAAACGTCGATATTGTCTTTGGCGCCGAAAGAGTTAAAAGACGAAAGCAACTTATCGATCATTTTGAACGGTACAAGACGTGTTTCCAGTCTGATTATATCTCAGACGGGTCTCAAGTATTTTTTTCAAAAGCAACAATCATCTCTTTCTTTTTAGATTTAGATGCGTTGTAGCGTCCGTGAGTTTGACGTCATTTGAGTGTTTACCACTTGAGCCAGGAAATTAAAAAAACAACTTAACTGTTTCTCTCTTGCGTTTATCCCTTTCTGATAATCTTCCCCGCTATATTGTCAAAACGATTTGCAGCGACCGTCAAGAAGTATTTCTAAGTATTACAATAGTTTTTTTAATATCCGTATTCTCAAATCAGACGACACTAGATAGGGCATTAATTGATTTAGGTTTAAGTCCGTTTTCAACAATTTTTCAGTCATATGACGGCGGCCAGTTCACACCTACGCATGCGTTTCCTGGCTTTCACATACTTGTGCTCAACACAACATACTTTCCAAGCAACTGGCTACTTTGTTCACGAATGATGTATGCCACAGCATAGAAAGAGCATACAAGAGAAAGATTTAATAACAATATCTTCAAAATCAAAATACATTACTACGTCTTATAACAACATACATTTACCATCAATTTAGTTGTAAACGAATCAATTAGTTTTTTTACATTACAGACGAGGAAAACATTTTGATCAGACAAAAACACTATTCAGCTGCTTGTTTATACGTCGCCCATTTCGAGGAGCGGGGGCACAATCATTTACTCAGATGACAAGTTGATTAATTCGCCTGCCATTATTGTCGCTTAGGTTTAATGGATACCGAGAAAGATACGTAATGGGAAAGTGGAGAAAGGCAATAATGTTCTGATATGAACACGTTGAAGTGTGGGCAATTATAGTGGGGAAGGGAGAAATAATAAGGTTTTCAATTCTATTTAATAATCATTTTGTTAATTTTTAGGAATTTCAATAATTTTTCCGTCTTCAAACGAGTCTTCGTTTTCTGTTCAGAAATTGACATTGACATTGGTTTTGGTCTACTTTAAACTATTCAGCGCCAACGGCAATTTTATATGTTTTGCTAACAGTACAGATGCAGGTGAGTCCTCTCGTAACGAGCTGTCTCACATGAAATCAGCATCGTGTGCCTTTTGGTTATCAAACTATTCCAACACACTTATTTCATGAAAAATGGAAATGCCCGATTTTGAACATTGAAGAGGCAACTGTAGAAAATTCGGCGCTGAAAGACTACTTGTTGTTGCCGCTCAAGGGCATTGGTGTATCACAAGTACATCGTGCATACGTCGTGTAGCCTGAAGGACAAATGAGACGGAGTTTTGTTTGAACTAATCAAGAGTATTTCAAGCTTGAACATACGCCGAATCTCGCGAGAATATTCATGTCCGAACTCTCTGGCAGCTTTACGGGTTGTCAATGCGAAAATGTAACGAGAATGCCTTCAGGTAATGATGCAATGAAAGCTTTGACTAGATTGAAGTTCTGCTTGTAACGTTTAAAAATGTACAAATCTATAGTGACGTTCAAATTTGTTAAGACTTGTAAACAAGTAGACGTATTTTGATGTTTATGCAGCAAACGACTTTTTATCACATAACTTGCACTCCAGGAGTGACATAAAGCAGTGACATAAATATCATATGTAACTAGTTAAATAGCCGACTCACAGCACGTATGTGACGTCACTCCAGTGTGACGTCACTTTAAATGACAGCATATTGTTTACAATTGTTCTGAATTTCGGCATTTATTAAAAATATTGTTTAAAGAGAATAAATATCCATCAATGAAATGTTATAAGTGCCTTGTTGTTAATTTTGTATAAAATCAAAAGGTTATTGATAGGGACTACTTTTTTCAGTGGAAGTATGCATTAGAACTTCGGGGTGAACTTCGGTCACTGTTTATATGAGGACGAAGAAAGATCGATTTAAAGATTGAAAAAAGTCTTTTTATGGTGTTATGTGATAAATAGAATCTTACATTCGTGCTTATTTGATATTGTTTTTATGAAACTCGTCGACTGAAACGAATATGAAGCTCGGCAGAGCCTCGCGTCATATTATTTCAGTCGACTCGTTTCATAAAAACAATATCAAATAAGCACTCATGTAAGATCCTCTATTTATAAAATACACATGTAGTGGCAAAAGGAGAAATTGCTCATGAGGCGTTATTTTCTGTTGACACAATGTGTTCAACTCTGTTCAATATTTGAGCCTTCTCGCGAGAAAACCAACATTGTGAACTCTTCGTAAAGTATCGACCCGGATCAGCCTAAGCATGCCGCACGGTCAGACACGGTTCGCTTCTTGTGGATTTTCTGTTTCGGGAATCATTACTCTATATCTCTATCCCCTTGAGACGGAATGTGTCGGTCCAGATCAGTCTGCGCGGACAGCGCAGGCTGATCTGGTCGATACATTACGCAGATGCCATAATGTTGGTTTTCTCGCGGGACGGCTCGTTTATTCTTGTAAGAATCAGAGATTCTCCTATTTTCATCTACATGTTGTCAATGTCGTTTATTGCAGATTTGTTGTATGAGGAAAGCAATTAAACATATCTAAATTTAGCTTGCTAAGGCGTTATTCTAAAAATAAAAGTCGTTATAAACACGTCCTTGTGTCAATATAACATAAGGGTCGCCGTTCTACGAGTAAATGGGAATTGGTATTTGTTAACCCTATCCCGTATACAGACGCTTTCTGACGCCTCTGCAACAGACGACTTTTGCAACAATGTTTTCAATTTAATTAAACGATCACTCTTTCATTTTCAAAAATGTTCGATACCTTTTTTGTAAAACATGTTCAACAAGACCAGGATATACGTCCAGGTAGTCGAATATTGGTAAATATTTGTCGCCACTTATAGAAAACAATTAAGTAAAACGCTAGTCCATAAATATGTGATAACGTGTCCAAATGCGGGGACGATGATAACATGTTCAGGAAATCAATGGAATAAAGGTTGATGTCATTTGAACACGGAAGTCTAATGTGCGTTTTCCCCCGTTTGAAATACAAGTGTATACCACTCTCTTGATTGATTTATACCAGGTGTTGTATTGCAACAGAAAAAGCCAATCCGAATCCTCGCTGTTTAACCCTTTCCCCACATACAACAAATCTGCAGTAGACGACACTGACAAATTCTATGTTAATATGCCAAATATGTTTAAACAGAACTGTACTTATTCAATATAGTTGGAGAATTGTTACAGAAAGATTATTGCTCATTAAGTCGTCTGCTGCAGATGCGTCAAAATGCGTCTGTAAGTTGAAAACGGTTATAATGCAGAAAGACAACTATTTAGATTTGAATGAAATACTTTCGCTACTTTCTCATGGGTCTAAAACAGGATAAAAAGAAACGAGATAGATACAATGAATCTTTGCCACTGTGGTGTTTCAGATTTTCCTTGGTCTGGAAATCTTCCATAGACATTTTACAGTGGCGTGGCTAGAAATGAAGCCCTTACTGTGCAACTATTATAAACAGTTATTACTGTACCTTTTGTGAATATGATGTCTTCACACTACATTTACTTGTCATTATTTAGGGGTGATGGGTGTGAACTCTTAGTATACGCTCTCTAAATGTTATCTTATGATCTGTTCGATGGCTTCGAAACAAGGCTACCTCGGGGTTAATTCGTTCTTTGTTGTTGCTTCTTTAATAACTTTCCCTATCTCTTAGCTATTTGGAATTGTGTTTGTTATAAATTGATTGTTAAAAATTGCAAAATAAGTTATAATCTGAACACAAAAACATAAATACTGATCTAAATGTTCACGTAGATATAATGAGCCCGGCCATGAGATAATGTACATGTTGGCTATTGTTAACAGTGTAGATCCAGATGAGTATGTCAGTCAGTACAGTCTACACTGTTCAAATATTTCTTGCATATGATTGTTAGAAACTGATGTCAAAGTGTATAGATTCTGATAAAACTGGGAAGATTGACATGATGGTCTGAACCGACGCTATATAGAAATGTCAACGTGTACCTGTTCACACGAACGTGCTGGGCTCACTAACTGTTTATAACATTTTCTTGTAATCTCAGTTAATAACCTAAAAAAGAAATTTGAGCCGTCCCGCGAGAAAACCAACATTGTGGACTCCTCGTAAAGCATCGACCCGGATCATGCTAAGTATGCCGCGCAGGCTAACCCGGACAGACATTGTTCGCCTCCTGTGGAGTTTCTGTTTTATTCCTCTATACCTCTATTCCCCTGAGACGGAATGTGCCGGCCCGGATCAGTCTGCGCGGACTGCGCAGGCTGATCTGGATCGATACATTACGCAGAGTCCATAATGTTGGTTTTCTCGTGGAACGGATCATTTGTTAATCCACAGTCGATCGGCCAATAAATATAAAGTTCTGCAGCTATGAAGGTCTCGTAAAAATGATCATGCACTACACAATTTAACACCACCAGATTTGGTTGCGGCAGTACTTTCGCAAGCACTTGATTTATTTGTTATCATTTATTGTTTATTATTCTTGGAGTAAAAGTGATCACAATCTTCTTATTGAAATATTGTTGGAGTCACAGTGATCACATCCATCTGATTAAAACATTCTGGAAATCACTATGATCAAATTCATCTCTTCATATGGAGAGCGTGCTTGGCCTGTGCCTTTCTGTATGCTATTGGAAGATGGTTATACATAGATTTGGCACCAAGTCAAGAACCCATCAGAGATTGTAATAAACACTAATCAATCAATTAGTGACAAGATGACAAATATCAGAGAACGAAACAAACATGGGTGTAAATATAGACTGTTTATTGACTGTCTACGCTGGACTGTTTTCATCTACTCATGTTGTGGTCATGTTTTTGGACTTCAAGCGTACGTTGAATGAACTCTTTACCTAGTATGACGTATAATGCCCTTATCTACGTACACCAACACTGTGCTCTATACCACTCATCTCGGGTGACCCTTTCCCACTTGCAGACGCTTTCTGATGCCTCTGCAGAATACAACGTTTGAACCGCTGTAGCAAAAAGAGAAAGTGCTCACTATTTTTTTCAGTATTTATACCTTCATTTAAAGAGATATTCCGTGTTTTACCTACATGTTTTCGAAGTCGTCTGTCGTATTTTTCTTGCTGATTGTAAAGGGTTAAACAATTGACAATATCTGTGAATAAAAGTATGATTATTTAATAAAGTTTAAAACATTGTGGCAAAATGAGAAACGGTTCATTATGATAAATCATTCCTTTTGACACAATATGTTCAATAGTCGTCTGCTGCAAGTGAATCTAAATCCGCCTGGTTGTTGGAAAGGAGACTTAATGTCGTCTGCTTAAAACTTATGAGCGAAAAGCTGCAACATCTGAGAAAATGAAATGTTTACATGGAGCTAGATACATAGTGGGAATAGACTAATTGAACGTTTTGAGTAGTAAATTTCCCATTTCCTCTGCAAAGCTGTCAACAAATCGTCTACTTAGCATTGAGTCGAATGTCGACTGTAATAGGGGATAGATTAACATTAAACCTTTCCCACATGCATGCGCCTTCTTACGCATCTGCACTGTCTGCAACAGACGACTTTAAAGTCATATAGGCAAATCTAATTATCTAAATATTTTTATTGAATAGAAATAAAAGCAATGCAGTAAAAGGAGAAATTTCTAATAATGAGCTACGTCTCCATTTGAGACAACGTTCTCGAAAGTCGTCTGCTGCTAATGCTTCGTCTGAATTAGGGAAAGGGTTAAGTCTTCATACAACGATACATCCTTGTATTGTTGTTACAACCTTAGGCATCCTCGGTACCCAGGCTATTCATAAAATATATGATACCCTGGGCAAATTGGCTAGCGAAATTTCGTAAAGCATGCGCCACGATTTCCTCCGTAACAACACTGTAATGTTAGTATCGCAAAAGGTTTGTGTCATGCGGCCAATCAAAAGGCTGCATTTCATCTGATAAATGATTCATGAGTACGAGATTTGTACAGCCAATTTGCCCAGGGTATCATATATTTTATGAATAGCCTGGGTACCGGGGATGAACCTTAGGGCGACCATCACAAACATCGTAGACCTATTAATCCTTTCCCTCTTATAGACGCTTTCTGACGCCTCTGCAGCAGACGGCTTTTTGAAAACATAGTAACAAAAGAAGAAATTGCACAAAACGTGGGGGGGGGGGGGGGGGGGGGGGGGGGGGGGGGGTTTATCCATTATGTAAGAAAGAATTCACCAGGCGAAAATGGTTACCGTTATTTTTTACCAAATCGGGCCTTGACAAAACCGGTGCTTAGCATTCTCTACTTTCACTTTCAAACAATGTCAAAATATCAAAATTGATCACATCAATCATTTCCAGTGCATCCTATACACATTTACAACGATTTTTAACTCAAGGTCATATATTCAATGCATTCTGGTGATATAGTATTCACTCATTTCTACGCAAACAAAGGTTTTTTTAGGGACTATTTGGGTGTTGATTTATTTGGCGTGATTTGACATTTAATCTCATCCACCCGCAATCATATACCAGCTGATCATGACGTCATACGGATATGGATAAATGTCGGCCATTGTTCCCTGCTTTGTTCTATGTACTTTTTATTGTGAATTTCACGAGCTGGGCCATAACAAATTTTACAGCCAAAGTAGTGCTTCCACACTGAATATAGGGAATTTTCTAAAATACACAACAAGCATATTTATGACATGACATGAAATATAAAGTACAAAAAGTATATAAAGATATTCAATATATGATCATAATTTTAAACATGTATCTACATGGTATAATCAGGATTCGGGATGCTAATTTTGTATTGAATATTATAAAAAGTGAAGACATTAAATATCACCTTCCTTCAGATGAAAGGGGAACTTATTAGCCGTTTAGTTTTGTAAGGAATAAATAAAGTTCTACAAGACAAATGCTCATTATTTACAAAGAATAATTAAGTAAATGCTGTAATAATAATGACCGTAATGTTAATTCGGGGAATCCCACACAGGAGTTTGTTACTATAAATAGCCTCTCTCTATGGTACTATATAAAAAATACATTATTAGTATACTATATGAACCATTTAGAGGTTATTTAAAGTAACACGGTCCTAGACGGGATTCCCGAAATTTTCTCATACGTATGCATTACGGTCATCATTATTGTAGCATATGGACAATATAGAGAGACTATGTGTAGTATCTTAACGAGGTATTCTGTGTTTTTTCCCATTATTTTTCTCAAATGAAAACTCGGACGCCTGTGGTGAATGTAGGTGTTAATTCGCGCTGTATCACTTGAGACTTCACGGTCCGCCTCCAATTTCACTTCATCCTATCTAGAACAACATCTGATTGAGACAAGAAAATTCAGCCGTTCTAAAGAGGTGTTGCTGTTTAGAGGTTAAAACTGTTTGCTGTTAAAACCCGCATGTTGACGGATATGAATACATGTACATACACATGTTGACGGATATGAATACATGTACATACACATGTTGACGGATATGAATACATGTACATACACATGTTGACGGATATGAATACATGTACATACACATGTTGACGGATATGAATACATGTACATACACATGTTGACGGATATGAATACATGTACATACACATGTTGACGGATATGAATACATGTACATACACATTTAGAAAATATGGTGGGAAATGGAGAACATTTTCTTTCAAATTCTCTTTTTTTCCACAATGATTTCCTTTACATCCCAAAAATAGCCAGTGACTTTGTCCATATCTCCTATTTGCTCATATGCTTTAAGTCAGAATATGGTTGTTTAACCTATCGCTGTAAAGAGGATTTTTGCTCTACAGAGGTAGCGAGTCGAAGTTACTACACCGTATATGCATAAGTGGTAACTTCCGTAAACAAAGGAAGTTCAGTCCAATTAATTTCAAGACTTAATTATTTTAAACGTACAGCTAATCCGTCGCCAATTATAATTGATGCGTCAATACTCCTTAAAGTAAGACTCAACACTTACCTAATTAAGGCCAATTGGATCATCCTTCACACGTCTACGATACGTACTCACATGCAACATTTTCTTAAAATCTATGTATCAGCGGTAGCTTCATTGGTGGAGGTTTTTCATATTTTTTACTTTAATACTTTCAAGGCAAGTTGTATGTTGCAGATTTGTTATGATGTGTGAAAGCGTTAACCCTTTTCCTCATACGACAATTCTGCAGCAGACGACTTTGAACATATTTTGTCAAAAAATAGAAAATCTCTAAAAATTGAATGGATAAATTATGATTAAAAGTGGAAAACATTGTGGCAAAAGGAGAAATTGCTCGTTATGAGCAATTTCTTCTTTTGTCATTATGTTTTCAAAAAGCCGTCTGCTGTAGAGGCGTCAAAAAGCGTCTATATTTGTGAAAGGGTTAAAGCACTACGGGAGATTATACAATGACGCTATTGAGGCTTGTTACACAGTGTTCAATATTGTCACAAATTAGTGCTCTCAATTGATTTGAGCTTATCTTATTTTATATTGATTAGGAATGCAAATCCGTACAACTTCAATAAATCAGCCCATTCAAAGGAAATGGTACACACCGTCTGTTTAAGACCTACGCTGTTCACACATAACTTACACAAGATTGTTAGAAGCTTCTGTCAACCTGTGTATTTTCTGATAAGACTGGGCAGATTTACAGGGTGATCTGAACCTAATTTGTTCAGAAATGTAACCTTTAACTTATCCTATGGACAGGCTCCAATAATCACTCTCGTCTGCTTCCTGGAGACGTAACAACTATTCGTCTGCTTACTGGAGACGTAACAAGTATTCGTCAGTTCCTGGAGACGTAACAAGTATTCGTCTGCTTACTGGAGACGTAACCAGTATTCGTCAGTTCCTGGAGACGTAACCAGTATTCGTCAGTTCCTGGAGACGTAACTAGTATTCGTCTGCTTCCTTGAGACGTAACTAGTATTCGTCTGCTTCCTGGAGACGTAACCAGTTTTCTTAAGCTTCCTTCCTACGTAACCAGTATTCGTCTGTTTCCTTGGGACGTAACTAGTATTCATCTACTTGCTCGAGACGTAACCATTATTCGTCTGCTCCCTGGAGACGTAACCAGTATTCGTCTGCTTCCTGGAGACATAACCAGTATTCGTCTGCTTCCTCGAGACATAACCAGTATTCGTCTGCTTCCTCGAGACATAACCAGTATTCGTCTGTTTCCTCGAGACATAACCAGTATTCGTCTGCTCCCTGGAGACGAGTATAAGTCTGCTTCCTGGAGACGAAACCAGTATTCGTCTGCTTCCTTGCTACGTAACCAGTATTCGTCTGCTTCCTTGCTACGTAACCAGTATTCGTCTGCTTCCTTGCTACGTAACCAGTATTCGTCTGCTCCCTGGAGACGTAACAAGTATTCGTCTGGTTTCTGGAGACGTAACTAGTATTCGTCTGCTTCCTTGCTACGTAACCAGTATTCGTCTGCTTCCTTGCTACGTAACCAGTATTCGTCTGCTTCCTTGCTACGTAACCAGTATTCGTCTGCTTCCTTGCTACGTAACCAGTATTCGTCTGCTTCCTTGCTACGTAACCAGTATTCGTCTGTTTCCTTGGAACGTAACCAGTATTCGTCTGCTTCCTTGGAACGTAACCAGTATTCGTCAGTTCCTGGAGACGTAACTAGTATTCGTCTGCTTCCTTGAGACGTAACTAGTATTCGTCTGCTTCCTGGAGACGTAACTAGTATTCGTCTGCTTCCTGGAGACGTAACTAGTATTCGTCTGCTTCCTGGAGACGTAACCAGTTTTGTTGGAAAATCTCTGTCAACACGAGAATCGAACCCGAGAGTTCTTAATTATAGGGTTGGCCTTCTGCCTCTAAGGTATTGTTTAATCTGGGCATACATTTGTCTGGATGAGATAATTTCATTTTGGAACAACATTCTAATTACCATAAGGCAATGCGTTACGTTCTGATTTAGTACAACGCAATTAAGTATTTCCATGTTTTTCATTACGAACTGTCTGACAGTTCAAAGAAATAAATATAAATTGGTAAAAATACGAGATGAAAGCTGTACTTGGCATTTTATTCACAAACATACATGTACCACGATCGTTCCCAAACCTTCGCCTGATGCAGACAGGTTATGACGCATTACGTGACATTTGAATTTGTTACATAAAGGGGAAAAAATGACCATTAGGAGCAATTTCTCCTTTTCCAATAATGTTTTCAATTCTGTGTCATTCTTCATATTTTCCATCATGTTATGTCTATATATTCGCATCTCTGATCTGACTCTGTTCTGTTTGCTAAATAGTCATGGTAGGTTTGTAGATGAAATATGTAAGGCATTCTCTCACTTGAATCCTATAGCATGAATGCACAGTCTCTTACAACACGGGTATTCATTACGCTAGTGTAGGTTTGCCTAGAACAACGATCATATATACAGTCATGGGTACAATTTCAAGTGCTAACATTGAGGAAAGAGTCTCAATTGGTAATAAAAGTTTGAGCATAGCATACAAACAATCCCACATATGGCGCGCTAACTTGTCCTCAGACGTTCCGTATTGGGTTGTTATCAATCTCAATTTCAGTGCACCGACTATTTCCCATAACAAGATACAAGCACGACATAGCATACGTCATTATATAAAGTTATGGTAAATAGCTCAATGTATCAAAATAAGCCGCGACTAGCGTTAACGGGATCAATTTGAATCTCCGTGACGGTCTCACATTAACGAAACGGTAGTAATTTAACTCCATTTTTTACAAAATGTACGACACTTTATTTAAGCGGACAGTGGAGATCTGTTGAGACTGTGCGTATGCACAGGCTCAACAGAGTCTTAACTGTTCGCAGATGTTATAAGACCCATAGTCGTCTGACGCGGCTCATATGTTTTAACAATTCTTGTTCATATGACGCCATAATATACGGCCGTACAGACTATTGAAAACAAGATTGCTTACATGTTACAAGATCCACATGTTGCCCGTAAAAGCAATAAGATGGCGCAGATTGTAAGAAACAGTTTGACTATAAGATAGATAGACAGTTAATAAACACTAATTTTATTTGACCTTTTCCATGAGAATTACGATTTTTCTAGGAACAGCGGTTTACGTAGTTTTAGACATTTCGCAAGGAGAAGTTTCTTCCGTGTCAGTTGTCGAGCTCTATTTAATCTGTTGGTAAAGCGGATGTCTTACAATCAGGGGGTTATGCGTTTGAATCGTGGATCAGCCTTTCGACAACCTATACAAGACTGTCAAACCAGCATCTTTTGTTGTATAAGTCTATGTGAAAAGGCAGATATTTGCGCGGGATTTTGTCTTACACACAATGCACGGAAATACATTTTGTAGTTAAATGTAGTTAATTGAACAGACATAGTTCCTCTATCGGGAAGGCACATGTCTTACCGCTGTACCATCTGGTGATCAAGGGCAAGTACACTGTCGCCATGGTAATATAACACTACTGTTGAAATGGATAAATGTTCAATCAAATACATGTTCTGATTAAATCATTGGGGATTTTACAAGGTGTATTTATATTTTATGATCAGATCATCACGCAAACCATCCCTCACGTAATTATTACACGTGGTGTAAAAACACTTGTCTGAATATCTATGTTAACTCTTTCAGCGGCCACAGGCAATATTGAGGTTTTTCCAAACAATCCTGATTTCAGGTGAGTCAGCTCGTAACGAGCTGTCTCACCTGAAATCAGCATTGTTTGCCTTTAAGTTACCAAAATAGTCCAGAACTTTCATAAATTGAGAAATGGACACACCCGATTTTGAACATGGAAGAGTCTACTTTAAACAATTAAGAGTTAAGGATCCAAATGGATAATGCTTTACAGAATTGTTCTTTGAATCAGTGACTTCGTGGAAACGCTGGCTGATCTGTATCTACACTAGTCGAAAATGTGTTAAGATTGGTTTGTGCAGAGCCGCGACCTGATAATGTATATATATATGGGCCGCTCCATGAGAAAACCGGTGACATCGCATAAGAAATGACGTATTCATCACTCAAAGATTGACGTCATTTGTGTGTTTACGCGGAAGTAAACTCACATACATGTATACACAGAGTTCGATTTGGTTTATTAACATCATGTTCATCGGCAGATGAAATGTAGAGCGACATACTGTTACAAGCCGGTTTAATCTGCCCAATTTGTTGGAAGAATGTATTAATTATTCGAAACGTCCAATAAACACGAGCGTGTAAGATTAGTAAACAGATAATATATAATTATGTATATCAATATTTATTTTAACTATTTAGTTTTTCATGATCTGTGAATTCCCTTTTTAAATGATCCATTTGTGCTTTAGAGTTAAATATGTTTCTGAGATAGATTTGAAACGTGTTTTACAATTTAAACATGTATACGCATTTACGTTCATTCTTCTTTTCTTCTGTTTTTGATTATGTGAAATTCCTGTTTATTGCCATCACCTTTCAATTTAAATAAATGCTTAATATAGTTTAACACTGTAATGGTGTTATACAAGACTTTATGAACAAAGTTTATCTGCATCTGCGAAAAGTAAATTGAATAAAACATAGCCCTCAATAAGGTTTAGAACTTGTAGTCATAGAAAAACAAAAGTCTATGAAATAAAACCGTGTGAATCGCTTGAAATTGAGGAAACAAAATACTTTGTTTTGTGTCATTATTATTCAATTATGTATGAATTTGCGAGCGTTAAAGAATCAGCTTGCAAATCCATACAATTTATTCCGCATCTAGGTGTATAGATTATATAACCCGTTGTTATACTTCGGACCAACAGTATACACCTGGCTCATGTGTGATGTATGTGCGGGTATAGATCGTAATATACACTTGTCGAAAACACCCTAGACAGTAGAAATGAGCTCAATATATTAGGTACACAGCTACCCAACTTCAGTTTAACTATATTACGTTATGGCTTACGTGATTTGTAAGAGAGATTGACTATGAAATATTTCCTCAACGGGTGTTGCACTTGCAGGAGGCTGACCTGGAAATATGTTTGTTTCATTCTGCATGTACTATATCAATCTGCATTTTTTAAAAAAGATACATTGTATATATAATCAGTTTCTGATGCGTGTTTCATTCTTGAAAGCCGTAAACAATTTGGTTTCAATTTGCGTAGACTTACATTCATGTCTACATGGATTATGTATAAAGGTAAAATACATACGGTGCAATGCATTAAAAGCAAATTTAACACATTTTCAGTTTCGATTTTCAATTATGTGACTAGATAGAAAAACAACGTTAGTGGCATATCTAACCAGTGTAGATCTACACCAATCTGCGTATCTGAGTCTGATCTTAATTAATAAGTCACCAAAGCTTCCGAGAAATTTACGTTTGAATATGAAGTGATAGTTTAACCAGTGACGATAGTCATCTTTCGAAAACAAATGTCATGTGATACCTAAATATACAATGCTGCTAATTTAGTGACTATCTAGATTTTGACATGGATTGAGATCATGGATCTCATATCAAAATGGTGTGTATAAGATAACAATCGCTGTTCATGTTGTTGTCTACTGATCTCAAGAAGCAACAATGATTCTAGATATTTTTCAAACCATGGGGAAAACGCAGTTTGATGAGGGATCTTGATCAGTTGTTAGGTTTATGTACGCTGTATGCTTTAATTATTCTGTTTATACGGTGATAATATGTAGATAATTACTATGAAATATTCCTAGCAGTATTAAAACCATTATTCATTTTAGGCAACTGACTGTCTGTAAATATATTGGGTATTTTTGTTTTCTTTTCAATACAATGTAATGCTGCCATGCAGCGGTGGTGTATACTATTTGCACGATGCCGACATAATGAAAGATCGGCCTGGCAGTTGTTATCTGTTCTGCATCCAAACAAAATGATATATGGTACATAACATAGGACATTAAAGTAGAGTTATGCTATATAATTATATATATATATATGGTAATATCATCTTCATGAATTTGCGACTGATGAAATCCTGATAAGCTTATGCATTTGTTTAGCCTGGTCAGGAACGCCCTTGTCCGTTCAGTTTTACATTCTTCCTGAGAGTAAGTTTGAAAGAAATGTTAAAAGCCAACTTAAGTATGAAATATAAATCAAATTGGCATTGATTTTGTCGTTATCTAGTTATTCCAGCTGTCATTAAAGCAGACTGTTGCAGATCTGAATGTTTGATTTGACCAAAAACACCTGAACATCTTGTTATCTATTTATCCCAACTGCCATGTGTTCCCCACTGACGAACCAAGTGTTGTTTTGATTAAAACAAATTAAAGTAGAATGTTGCATATCTGAATATAAATAAGAGAAAATGATAAAAAAAAATCATCATTTGTGAAATTCAATTAACCTATACAATACAATACAATAAAATAAAATAAAATAAAATAAAATACAATACAATACAATATTATTGTATTGTAATATAAGGTCTCCGGTCCACAATACATATAAATTACATACAAATCAATGCTTCAGAGCAACTCACAATATACACAAATTTGACAACAATTCTTAATACGGACAATAAATGTAGATATGTAAATAGTTATTGACCAAGTAGCATACTTTATGAATTATATTAGTGTCATATATATGCACCTATTTCATCCTAATTAATGCAATTTAATATGTTCTATTAAATGATTTGTTCATTTGAAGTATTCTTAAATATCAGTTATTAGAAGCTTTTTTCAAATAAATCTCTCTTCAAATGCAAATGTCAGATATCTACACATGTAGCCAGGATTTGAATTAAAATTTTGTTTTGACATTGCATTATCCTATTTAACAGATGTTTTGATGGTAAATTATTATTTCCATTGTGTGGAAAGTGACGTTTTCTTAAGTTATCATATAACGGACACATCAATACAAAATGTAAATCGTCTTCAATAATGTAAATATTTGTATTTAAACAATAAGTACAAACTCTAAACATTTTCTCAATATTGTCATGGCGTCCTCCTTCTATAGCTAAACTGTGGTTAGGGGACATTAAATGTATGTTCGTCGATATATATATAATGCATTTCAATCATTAGGTATGTTTCCATGTCCAATAATGATTTGAAATCTTTGTAGTAGTTACGCTTTTGAAGAGTTACACATAACTGTGTGCCACTTTTGTATTGAAATATCAATAACTCGTTGTTTAAATGCTTATATAACAGGGAATCCTTCGATTGTGATGCAAGTGTGTTGTTATTTGTTAAAAGTCATTCAACAATGCATTCAGTTATACAACACAGACAAAGTTTCTAGCTCTGGCAACTGAAACAGTAGCTTTCGTAGTACTATCTAAACAACCAAGATAATTTAAAGATTGAATTTGACTATTGCCAATTGAAAATTGGTAGTGAACCGACAGGAACTCGTACACTGATTTCAGATCTTTATGAGGTCGCTATATAATCACAAACCACAGAGGTTTTAGTAAATCGGAAATAAGATCTCGTTAAACGGATACTATCAGCAAAGCTAAATCTAAATTCATGCAATTCATTTTCCTTCGATATAATTTATTTTCCTGGTTTGTTTCTAAGTTTGTAAGCAATCGATGCACCCGGTGGCATTCACATAATCAACTAGATACGTAAAAATAGTTTTCGTGTAGCAAAGGAAATAAGACTCCAACAATATTTCATACATGTACCCTGACATCTAGTTCAAAACGCTGTGCTTTAAAATGCACCACCGTTCGAAGTAGTACTGCATTACAGGTGAAGTTATATGTTGAAAGGCTTAAAACGTAAGCAAGCCATTTTGAGAAAAGTAAAAATAACGTTGCTGTAAATTTTGTTTGAGTGTCGAGCATAGATATGAAAATGACGTCGACGTCATTTCAATAATTAGTAACACATGTCTTCTTTTAATGTCCATTACGGCGTCAATATTCGCCATACGAAGTCCACATATATATCAAACAAAACTAGACAATTAGGACTATATGAAAATGTAAAAATCCCAAAATCGAAAATGTTGTCACTATCACCGGTGTTCTCATGGAGTGGCCCATATATATACGCGCGTGCTAAATTAACAAGCCTATCATTTAAGATAAACAGAGAAATTGAACAATTTGGCTGCTATCCTCTTTTATCAGTATAATATTTATATTATAACCCGAAGAATCATGTTAATATGAGAGTGATTGTGCGAATGAATGAATGTTTCATGGGCATGCAATTTACTTCTTGATACTTTGTTTGTATAATGAACAATTATGTATAGTTTGGGCAGGGACGTAGATAAGAGGGATAAGTAACTAAATCACATACTAAAATATCACCCGTGCCAACATTTGTAGCAAGTAAAACTCAATACTATTCAAGATATGAAAATTAAAAAAATATTTTCTCGAAGTTTAAACATTCTTCTATTGCAGTAGATAAAAATATTGTATTATACTACAGGTATCCTTATGAAAAATGTCAGTCTATTAATTTTTGGAAAAAAATAATATTATTCCGAAATCCCAATATCTGTGTCTTTTAAACCAGTCATTGTTCAAAATACAAAGAAATACCAGTTGTTCATTGTATCTCTAACTTTAGGTGAAATGATAAGCTTTCAGAATATGTATGTTTTGTTTATGTGCCAAATGTGACTTCAAAGTTTTATTTGCTACAAAATGTGAACATTTGGACAATTTTATTTCTATGTGTGATATTTTAAACAGATAACAGGTGTACAGGTGGAGTTGCCTTTCCCTCTTATCTACATCCCTGGTTTGAGTCAATAAATTCTCTATCTATATGAACTGTCATATGTCTTTACCACCGTTTATAGTAATACGTGTTGGTTCACTGTTATGAGCACGTGTACTTATATCTGAATCCGAATTACTTTATGAAATGAAATGAGAATACCGTTTATATTATTTCCATGAAGTGAAGTGTTGTTATGTAAGATTAATCAAGAATGCGTGTCAATCACGTACAGGAAATTTACGTCAAATTACGTTGCAGTTCAACCGGCACATCACAAAAAGTACGCGAAGACATTTGTGGACACTGGAATCTTGAATTATGTCCATGGCAATCCCCCCAACCCCCCCCCCCCGCCCCACCCACACAGATACACATACATTGTGACCAGTGCACTCACAAATAGCATGGCGAAACGTTGGATACTAGCTCTAATTAGCATGATCATGCAAAAAGGTAAAACATGAGATTTACAAACAAAATAGATCCAGACAGATGGCAGTCCGATATAGATCTACTCCTTTCTCAAATTACCAACAAAGGATTAATGCAAACTCCTTTTGAATTGTGAAGATTTTGATGAAACTGAACAAGATACACGGGCTAATTTAAACCTACACTATTGATAAATGCCAACTTGTATCTGGCTCAAATATATAACATTTTCTTATGGCTAATATTTGTTTATTCATGAAATATTGCCATAACATTTCGCGTTTCGTAAAATTACACCATCAATCATGAATACAACTTATTTGTTTTAAGTTATTGTTTATAGGTCTGTTTACCAATTAGATTAACTGCGTTTGTCAATAAATTATATTTAACACTATTCCAAATTCATGATATCTGCAAGCAAAGGACACATTCTGGCGGATTTCAAATTTGGTGTATTTTTTAAAGATTTCAAAGCAGGTATGTAAAACTAATGCATGAACAATTCCTTCTTTTCTCCGGTGTGTAGTGCTTAGAGATTCCGTGTTAGGAGCGGGAATCCAATGTTCCATCCTGGTCGAGTCATAACAAATACTGAATGCTAATAATGGTACCCTTCCTGGCGCTCGGGATCATGTGGATGGCATTACGACTGATTCGTCGGTGTAAATACTAAATGGCAGTAATGGTTCGCCTTCCTTGCGCTCAAGACCGTTAGGATGGCTTTGCGACTGATTCGTCGGTGTAAATACTAAATGGCTGTAGTGGTACCCTTCCTGGCGCTCAAGACCGTTAGGATGGCTTTGCGACTGATTCGTCGGTGTAAATACTAAATGGCTGCAAGGTAAAATGAAAGGAGCAAGTGCAAAATAGATTGGAAATGAAATATGTTAAAAATATACATATAATTGAACCGTCCCGCGAGAAAACCAACAGTGTGGATCGACACGGCTCAGCCTAAGCATCTACAGAAGACGACTTTGTAAATGTATAGGTATACTATGGAAAATGTCTATGAATGAAAGTATATTGATTATATCAAGTTGAAAACTCGTATAATGAGCATTTTCTCCTTTTGTCTCAATGTTTTCTATAGTCGTCTGCTACAGACGTGTCATATATGTTGGAAAATAGTTCAGTCGATTTTCGGTCATAAATGTCATTTTTATACTCAAAGGATAGTTGTGCAACTAATTGACGAGCTGTGAAGATCCTGATCTAACTGATCGAATGTGCAGGCTGTTCTGGATCTACACTTGTTGACACGTCCCGTAGGTCGGTATTCGTGTGACGCAGCCTATAGTATATTAGAAGGAATAATGATGGTCATCGAGGTCATCGAGGTCATGTCAGGAATAGGTATGTTAAACATGATCCGGTAATCCCTGGAACCAGAAAGAGAGACTTAGTGGCACTGAATGATCTACTATGTCTACAGGGTCCTAAATGATAATATTGATCTTTAACGACATATTCTATAGTTAGCCCTGTAACAACGCAATTTACACTATATAATGACAATAATGACGATTTTTGCATGGTGAAATTATTCAAACATTTTAGATACATTTGGTGCGGGTAATGTTATTGAAAACGAAGGGTGAAGAAGCACACAAGAAAGTTTTAAAATGATATAATTGAGCCGTTCCACGAGAAATCAAACATTATGAACTCCGCGTAATATATCGACCCAGATCAGCCTGCGCAATCCGCGCAGGCTAATCCGGGCCGACATATTCCGTCTCAGGGGGGTAGAGGTATAGAGTAATGACGCCTGAAACAGAAAATTCACAGGAGGCGAAAAGCGTATATCCGGGTTAGCCTGCGCGGCATGCTTAGGCCGATCCGGGTCGATACCTTACGAGTCTACAATGTTGGTTTGGGACGGCCCATATTTATAGCAAGAATTTGCAAATGATAACTACCTAAGACTCTTTAAGTTTCTTTAAATAAATTTTAAAAAACGCAAAAAATATATGCAGTAATTTGATTTTATTTTTCAAAACTGTATCTAAAATATCACAACAACAGAATGAACATTTCTAGATCACAGTTCCGTTCCATTTCCAGGAAAACACGTCGTATTTGTAAACATGTTTTTTCTCTCAATAATTATTCCGCATGGAGTTGAGTTTAGCCCCTAACTGATTACTTAAATTAATTTGACGGATTACGTAGGAAAACAAACGTCATCATCAGACGTAACCCTTGGTATACATAATTCCTATAAGGACTTTAATTCTCCTAGAAATTAATTGAATACCGTCAAGAGAAAAGGTGTCTTTGAAGTAAATCTGGAATTTTATTTCATTACATTTGCAGACAATCTGATTCATCAAGTCTCAAGTTTTTCGCAATATCAGTCATTTAAGCATACATGTACATGTGCATTTCCACTTGCGAACATTGAAGGCTCAGCACAAATAAACTGTGTGCAAAGGTTCGAAAAAGTATTTGCTGTCTGAATATTCCTTTCATTCGGTTACAGTTCAGTTGTTGTTGTTGTTATTGTCGTTGATATTGTAAGGTTTTTGTGTATACTTCAAACGTAATTTTGAATAAACGATTTCATTTGAATTAAAATATAATGGTGATCGAATTTAGCTAACTGTCAATTCACTCGAAATTGATCATTCATGTGTCTAAAGTAAAATTATCTGTATAATACTGAGTCGATATATTACGCAGATTCCATAATGTTGGTTTTATCGCGGTTGCGGCGATAGACATCTGCGTAATGTATCGACCAGATCAGCCTGCGCTGTCCGCGCAGACTGATCCGGCCGACACATTCCGTCGTAGGGGAATAGAAGTATAGAGTAGTGATTCCTGAAACAGAAAATCCACATGAGGCGAAATGTGTCTGTCAGGGCTAGCCTGCGCGGCACGCTTAGGCTGATCCGGTTCGATACTTTACGCAGTGTCCATAATGTAGGTTTTCTCGTGGAACGGCTCAAATGTTCTCTTCATAAGGAATAGTGACATAGTACAAGATTTAATAGTCGTTCACACAAATGAAACCTCGTGTGATATCAATGTTGACCGGTGTCCGAATTACATACATGGTCAATCGTTGTATTTCCATTGTTTACCCCCTCCATATACGTCGACAGTGACCTGAATTAGTCGCGTGTTTGGCGAGCCGTTTCACTACTTAATCGGTTGACATCTCTCTTAAGAGATATCGCTCTAATTAGAGAGATAATTTGCATTGTAGAAGATATATTTTAATTAGAGAGATATCTCTCTAAGACAAATAAATATATTATATCTTACAGAGACATCAACATAGCTTAGAGAGAGATTGTTCTAGCTTAGATAGATATCTCTCTAGCTTACAGAGATAGGCACAGCACAGCTCCCGACCACGGGACACGATACAAATTGGTATTTCTGAACAATGTATGTTCAGATGGTCCTTCACATCTGCTCTGGTTTTTTTTACAGAAGCTTATAACAAGTTTATGTAAATAATGATATGTGAACAGTGCAGTACTTGATCAGACTGAGCAGATGCACAGGCTGATATGGACCTACGTCGTTATAAAGAGTGCACATTTGCTCAAATATTTCACGCAATGAACTAACTATATAGTATCCAGAAATTTGATAACATTATAAGTGCGACGGAAATTGTTCCCTAAGGGTTAATTTAGTTTATCTCATTCATTTCCATTATCATCTGCAGGGTAAACGATACATAGTTGAATGCAGTTAAGCAATACCATAGTTAGATTATTTTTTATATTTGTTGAAATTGAAACGAATGGTTCATGTTCCTGCTTGTGGATCATCAGTTACAGTTTAGGATGTTGCGTTTTAGAAAAGAAAGATAAATCGTACATATCAAATCGTTATAAGCCTATTACCTCCCTTTCAGCTAGTAGTTAGACAGACGGCAGGTACTGCAAGGAGGATATGTCAAGTTTAAGGCTACATCTTGAAGTACACAAAAAGGGAAGAGGGCTTTTTTTGACACGAAGACCCTGATCAGTCTGCAACCCCACGCAGTTAGATAAGGGATTTCTCTTTGTCAATTTGTCTTTATGCAAATGAAGCTTTG
>JASEVX010000001.1:124989040-124991540 GCA_031761405.1 Serripes groenlandicus | reverse complement strand
TTATTTACCCTCGCACGCGGCATTAATGCCATTTGGCGAGCAGATGGTTTGTGGAATAGTTATTTGTATACGTTGTTTACCCTCGCACGCGGCATTAATGCCATTTGGCGAGCAGATGGTTGGTGGAATAGTTGTTTGTATACGTTATTTACCCTCGCACGCGGCATTAATGCCATTTGGCGAGCAGATGGTTGGTGGAATAGTTGTTTGTATACGTTATTTACCCTCGCACGCGGCATTAATGCCATTTGGCGAGCAGATGGTTGGTGGAATAGTTGTTTGTATACGTTATTTACCCTCGCACGCGGCATTAATGCCATTTGGCGAGCAGATGGTTTGTGGAATAGTTATTTGTATACGTTGTTTACCCTCGCACGCGGCATTAATGCCATTTGGCGAGCAGATGGTTGGTGGAATAGTTGTTTGTATACGTTATTTACCCTCGCACGCGGCATTAATGCCATTTGGCGAGCAGATGGTTGGTGGAATAGTTGTTTGTATACGTTATTTACCCTCGCACGCGGCATTAATGACATTTGGCGAGCAGATGGTTGGTGGAATAGTTGTTTGTATACGTTATTTACCCTCGCACGCGGCATTAATGCCATTTGGCGAGCAGATGGTTGGTGGAATAGTTGTTTGTATACGTTGTTTACCCTCGCACGCGGCATTAATGCCATTTTACAAGCAGATGGTTGGTGGAGTAGTACACTGACCATATATAATAGACTAAGAAGTGATCCCTCTGTGTCAACCTGCCAAGTCTGTCGACATTAGAAGTCTGTTGGACTAGAACAAATAATCGTTTTTTCCGGTCTTTTTGGATGTGTAGGCTCTGGTGCATTTGATATAGTGGATCTATTTGATTTAGACAGTTTAATTTAAATTGTGTGACTGCAAATTAACTTGCTTGTCTTTGGGGCACTAATAAGGTTAGGTTGATTTGTTTGCCTCGTTACACAAAAAACGATCTTTAGAACCTGCGAACTGCGAAGGTCCGTTTCAGCTTGCCCCTCCAGACTGATCTGGATCTTCTCTGTTTGTAATGTATTCACACAATCATCATGAAAGCCTCTGCAGAACGAATATGACCAAACAGCTGTCTTTACATGTATAAACTCGTGACTACCATAAACCCTTTACCAAATACAACAAATGTGAAGCACACGACGTTGAAGTATCCAGGCTAAGATATAGTAAATCTCTACAAATGATAGTATAAGTGTTGAATAGAGTTCAAAACATTCTGGCAAATTCATAAATTGATCATGTTGCTCAATTCATCCATTTGCTACAATAATCACACTAGAGGTGTTTTAAAGAATTGTCTGCTGAAGATGCGTCAAAGTGTGTCTATATGTAGGAAAGTGTTCATTTCTGAACAGAACACTTAAACCGTTCCATAAAACAAGATGGAATGTGAGGTAATCGTACCTTTTCCAACAATAGTTCAACTCCAATGCGAAATTGTTTTCAATTTGTGGAAAGATCTACCTTCTATTCTTAAAACAAGTTTGTCTGAAACATAAGTTTATAAATGGTTAAAACCTTTCCCATATATACAACAAATATGCAGCAGACGACTATGAATGAATGAATGTATATTGTTTTATGGCGCATCGACAGCTAAGGTCATTTAGCGCGCAATTAAATGTAATTATTCATGATCCCTGGGTAAACAAACCAGTACTAGGCTAGAAAATGTGCCTTGCCCAAGGGCACTCCACCATGACCGTAGTGCCGCGACTGGGGATCGAACCCGGGACACCCGGTTCGAAATCCCCGACGCTAACCACTCGACCACAGCGGATTCCTTCAGACGACTATGAAAACATACCAGCAAAAATATGGAAAATCTCTTTAAATCTAAGAATATGTGTTGAATATAGTTGAAAACATTGTGGCAAATTGAGAAAATGCTAAGCATGAGCAATTTCTTTATTTTTCACTATGTTTTAAAATGTATGTTGCAGAGTCTTCCGAAAGCGGGAGAGTGTTGGTGACTGTGATTCACTGATGAACGTCGTTCGATGCCACGCTATCGTTTTAATAGCACAATGCAAATCCATTTGTTTATTATTGCCTAAAGTAAAACTCCTCGTTTTTATCAATTAATGGAGCGCGATAATAGTTGAATTTTCAATCAGTACACAAGACTGTTAATACGACAAGTTTTCTTTTAATCTTTTACAGAATCTGGTGCTCATAATAGTCTGGAAGTTTTAGAGTGTCCGTCCCCAACATGGCGGATATCATCCACAAAATCTTTGGACAGAAACACGGCGGAAGTAAGCACGGAGAATCGAGCAAAAAGGACGAAAAGGAGGCGGAGGGATACACAAAACAACAGGCTGACTTCTGTAAGTAGTTCCGTACTCGATGTAAACAATGTGGGTTTTTGCATGTTACTGATTTACACAATATGCGTTTTAAGCGTTAATGCCTCAGAAATGTGTGCTATTCATCGATATGGGTTTATCTGTTTCCAAGGGGAT
Source organism: Serripes groenlandicus (assembly GCA_031761405.1). Taxonomy (NCBI): domain Eukaryota; kingdom Metazoa; phylum Mollusca; class Bivalvia; order Cardiida; family Cardiidae; genus Serripes; species Serripes groenlandicus. Next base: position 124,989,045 of record JASEVX010000001.1, on the reverse strand, counting down.
CAACA
>JASEVX010000001.1:124929674-124988840 GCA_031761405.1 Serripes groenlandicus | reverse complement strand
CATCTCTATCTATCTTTATAACTATCTCTCTTTCTCTCTTTCTCCCCCCTCTCTCTCTCTTTCTCTCTCATGTATATTTCGATCTCTAGCACTCACAATCTAGCTCATACTACTTATGTATATACTGTATCCATTGCATACTTCAAACAATACATAAGAAATGTGTAGGTTATACGCTAATTGCTTTTCGTAAGTATGTGGGTATGACTGCTTATTTGAGAACGTGCATTTCTTACACTCATTAACGTCGCGATGCAGACTTCCACATGAGCCTCGACGTAAGTAAACGATCATCTTAGACACTCGCTCCTTGTGTTGGTTAAGATCAGCTCATATAGGTTTTTATAATGCGATTTTACCCGATGATAACCAACTTGTGTAGAAGAACATGTGTGTTACATGCACGTAAATAGTATTACTCTGTGTAATATTCCTGTATAAAAAGTTCTATGCTAACTAACCTCTATACTGTTTGCACTTAACCCTTTCCCACATACAACAAATCTGCAGCAGCCAAACTGTGAAAACTCCCTATTAATGTATGTAGTATTAATAAATAGAGTTGAATACATTGTGGCAAAAGGAGAAATTCTATAAGCAATTTCTCCTTTTGCAACAATGTTTTCAAAAGGCGTCGAATGCAATCAGCGTTTTAAAGAAAATTATTTAGCTGTTCGTGTGCACAAATTGATCCGTAAAGCCTCCCATTTTTTACTGGTCTAAGTGGTCTTCTCGCTTTACAAAGGCTAGACAAATAAAATGCTCAGTATTAGCCCTTTCTACTTTTGCTGTAATATTTTCAAGATTCTATTGCGTATGTGTCGAAATGCATCTTCAGGTTGGAAAGATAAGCGATACGTTATAACATTTTACTTGACCTAGGTGTTAAGCTGGGAAAAGACAGTTGATGCCATCAAACGAAGAAATTCTTTCCCACATATATATCATTTTGCTGCGATAGCAGTAGACACATCAACTCTATTAAATGGTTAGTTATGTTTTTATTGACAAAAATTCTCTATAGTTTTACTGACATGTTTCGAAATCAATTTCGATGATCGTGACTGGGTGCTTCCCCAAATCCTTGTCCACATAGAACAAATATAAAGCAGAAAACTTCGAAAACATTTTGGCAAAATTATGGAAAATCTCTATAAATGCATCGATTATTGAACAGAGTATATCCCCCCCGATACGTCAAAGGACAATTGTGTTGTGAGCTATGTTTACCTGTTTACAAATCTAAAATAAAAATGCATGTTGAAGGATCCTAAATACTTAATCTGATCTCTAGCGTATAAGAGGCAAATACGATGTTAACTACCTTACTATCAACGACACATATTACTATTTTCAATCTAACTTGCAATAATCACATTTACACACGCCCATTTTCCTGATCACAAAAAGTATTTAGAGTTTGAATAACAAATACGGTGCAGTGGATTCGCGATAACTCGAATATATCGTATAACTCGAATATATCGTACAACTCAAATATATCTTAAAACTCGAATATATCATATAACTCTAATACATTGTATAGCTCGAATATATCGTATAACTCAAATATATCGTATAAATTCGAATATATCGTATAACTCGACTATCTCGAATAGGTCATCTAGCTCGAATTAATTTCTTGAACGGTTATGTCTTTTAAAAACAGCATAGCAGTAGTTCTGATTGCTCAGACGAGCAATCAGAACTGCTGCTGTGCTGTTTTCTTGATATGATCGTATTACTTGTTTGCTTTATATGGTCAATCTTTTAAATATAAATGAAATACGAAGCTGAAAAAAAAAATACATAAATTAATTTAGCATAAATAAAGGGATCACTGGACCACGTGGATAATTCGAAGTTAGTTATGGTTATCTTCGAGATATTACGAGTCCATTGTACATGTATCTTGCAGAAACAATTTCTTGATCAGTAGCCCCAGAAATAAACCTTTCAACACATGCAGTATGCTTACAGCGTTACATTCCTCTCGTTTCAATTAAACCAGCTTCCTCCCTTGTCACTAAGTGTTGTGACGATACTATAACGACGAAGTATTCGCCAGTCAGGTCTGAGATAATCGTATCTGTCACTGTTAGTTACTGCTATACGGTAACATTGATGGTAACATTACGAAACTAAAGTGATATAACCTGTCCGTTATTGTCTCAAAATATACAATGGTTTGGTTTGGAAATATTGCGTTGGGTAAAGGCAATGCATTTCTTATCCAGGATTGTGGAAGTTTTTGATTTAACCCTTACCCACATGGAGACGCGTAAAACAAGTTTGAAAACACTGTTGCGAAAGAAGATGAAATTACTCACAATGAGCTTTGCAACAATATTTTCTATTTTTTTTCAACAATTCAACTTTCCTTAGAGATTATCCACATGTTTTACCCAGATGTTTCCAAAGTCCTATGCATACAAGTTATTGCATGGTTTTGCAACTTTTAATGAGTTTAGCTACCGAATGTTATTTTACTTACCGATATTTATACTTCTTAACATGTATCCCTTCATGGCGCTGACTACGACATATGGATCGGTATCAGTTTATATAAAGTGGGTACTGCTTGTAATACAGATAGGAAATGCACTGGTAAAACTGAAAATGTTAAAAGTCTTTTAAAACGCAATACAAACACACGATTACAATCAAAGAAACAGACCAATAACGTTATGTCGGGAAAGGAGAATGTAGTAATTAGCGTATGGGCCCATTTTTACGTGACCCGACGGTTCATTATGTTACTTACTCAATCGTCACTTTCTCCGCACATCCACGCATACCGCTATGTAATATCAGGTAGGTTGCCCTGTAAATGAGCCGACGCACGATAAAAGGGAACAAGTCGGCATTTCCTAAACAGTGTAGGTTATGATTCGGCCTGTACATCTGCTCAGTCTTGTGATAATCTACACAAGTTGACAAAAGCTTCTTACACGCTTATGTAAGTGAAATGTGAACGGTGTATATCTAAATCAGATAATGTGGATGCACAGGATGCTCTGTGTCTTCATTGTTCACAAAGGCCTACTAATACATTTTCCCAAGAACGGGCTTAAACGATCATCCTATATATCTGGTACCCAATCTTCGAGTACGGTATGTATCAATATTACATTTTGACGATACCACTCGGGTAGTAGTAGATTGGGTTGGAATGTAACGCCGTTTCCAGTATGGCCAGTTCACTTAACCGTGTGTTGCCTGGCTTTCTCGCACAAGTTCTTTACACAACATTCTTCCCTGGCAACTGGCTACATGTGAGCCGTCCCGCGAGAAAACCAACATAATGGCGTCTGCGTAATGTATCGACCCAGATCAGTCTGCGCAGTCCGCGCAGACTGATCCGGGCCGACACATTCCGTCTCTGGGGGATAGAGGTATAGAGTAATGATTCCTGAAACAAAAAATCCACAGGAGGCGAAAAGTGTCTAACCGGGTAAGCCTGCGCGGCATGCTTAGGCTTATCCGGGTCGATACTTTACGCAGAGTCCACAATGTTGGTTTTCCCGCGGGACGGCTCATATCAATATATCTGCGTAATGTATCGACCAGATCAGCCTGCGCTGTCCGCGCAGACTGATCCGGCCGACACATTCCGTCTAAGGGAGGGGGGTTAGATAGAGTAGTGATTCCTGAAACAGAAAATCCACAGGAGGCGAAAAGTGTATATCCGGGTACGCCTGCGCGGCATGCTTAGCAGCTGCGGCGATACACATCTGCGTAATGTATCGACCAGATCAGCCTGCGCTGTCCGCGCAGACTGATCCGGCCGACACATTCCGTCTAAGGGGGGATAGATAGAGTAGTGATTCCTGAAACAGAAAATCCACAGGAGGCGAAAAGTGTATATCCGGGTACGCCTGCGCGGCATGCTTAGCAGCTGCGGCGATACACATCTGCGTAATGTATCGACCAGATCAGCCTGCGCTGTCCGCGCAGACTGATCCGGCCGACACATTCCGTCTAAGGGGGGATAGATAGAGTAGTGATTCCTGAAACAGAAAATCCACAGGAGGCGAAAAGTGTATATCCGGGTACGCCTGCGCGGCATGCTTAGCAGCTGCGGCGATACACATCTGCGTAATGTATCGACCAGATCAGCCTGCGCTGTCCGCGCAGACTGATCCGGCCGACACATTCCGTCTAAGGGGGGATAGATAGAGTAATGATTCCTGAAACAGAAAAGCCTGCGCGGCATGCTTAGGCTGATCCGGGTCGATACTTTACGCAGAGTCCACAATGTTGGTTTTCTCGCGGAATGGCTCATAGCACTTATACATACTATTAGAACTGCACTTATAGTATGTACATACTAGTTCAGTTGGACTTCTAGTATTTTGTCTGAAGTTTCGACAATGATAATATTACATGTAGGAGGATAGTAAATGTGCTGTGCGTTTGCATAGGCTACAACGAGGCGTCAATGTTGGCACAGGCAATACTTACTTTGTCTAAATTACAAGGATCAAATATGACAATGGTGAATTCATGAAGTACTAAAGGGTGTCGTTTGCTACTTCTTGCCAACACTTTTGAAGCGATAACGACTAGGTTTGTTTTTGTAGATAAACTATTTACAAAATACAATAAATCTTCAACAGCTTGCTAGCATCTAGGAATAACTATGGAAATGAAACATCTAAATGTACAATATAAGAAATATATTTGATTGAATAGAGTTTGGGAAAATGTGATCATGCTCATAATGAGCAATTTCTCCTTTTTGCAACTACGTTTTCAATTGTCGTTGCTTTTTAAAAAAAAATGCTTTATTAAATCCTAAATGAATTGAAAGAGAGACGAAAAGTTATTAGAAAGTAGTTCAAATTCCGGACACGTACTCTTTATTCAGAGCATGAGCCTGGATTACTTGTCGCGTGTGTGCCTACATATAATAAAACATGAAATGTACATAGATCCCTCATTTAGCGGAGGACGTTGGACAAGAGAATATACTTAAGACGTGTGTACCAAAGTCATTTAACCTTTTCCCTGATATGGACGACTTTTGACAAATGTAAACATAATATATAGCAGATGGTTTCAAAATCCTTGTTTAAATAGGAAATAATGCTCACAATGAGCAATATCTCCTACTGACATGTTTTCAACTCAGTTTCAACGTTCCAATGTATCTTTATTTCTCAGATGACTTTATAGTTGACCCATGGGCGGAAAGGATTAATAAAATGCATAGTCAGGCCAACGGTGTTTCAAGTGTGTTAAAGATACACGCACCAACATTGAAAATAAGTATTATGGAAATTTACAGAAATCAATATATCCACTAACGTTTGGAATGTACTGGAACCCTACTATAGACAATTAGATGGAAGTAATGAATACATATATGGGGTCAACATATAAATGTCGTATAAGACTACCATCGTTCACATTTCGAGGGCTTGGCGTGAAACGGTTGCAACTAAAACAGGTATTTTTTTACCAAGGTTAATCACCTCGCCTTAAAGTCTTTATAAGCGTTAAATCATTTTTCTTTGTAAACAATGGAAATTTAGGTGCCATTGCTCGTTCTGAGCACTGGCACTTTAATTTGCATTGTTTACAACAGGGTCAAAATTGCCCCTAAACCAGGGTTTTCAAAATAGGTTTTTAGTTACAACCGTTTCACGCCAAGCCCTCGATTTGTTAACTTTGAAACGAATCATTATTTGAGCGGTGCTCCAGGATAACAAACATGAGCGTTATTTGTCACAACTGCGGAACAGGATTAGTCCGAGCAAACATGCATCTGAATGGACACTGTATGTGGAAACGTTTTGTGGCGTATAAACGAACTGTGCAGAATCAGAGCAATATGGGCTAATACACATTTTGGTCTGACTCTACACTGATCGCAAATGTTGGTTCATTTCAACATTCAGCTCTGTCAATAACGCTTGCTTACCATGTTTTATGATTATCAAAATGCCAGCAAGGTACTGCATATGAATGACCGCTCCTTTGATTTAACTCTTTCCCACATACAACAAATCTGCAAATCTGCGGCAGACGACTTTAAACACATCTGGACAAAAGGGTGAACATTCTTCATAATTGAGAGTTGATTTTTTAAATAGAGTTAAGAACATTGTGACTAAATGTGAAATTGCTCATTATCAAAAGTCGTCTGCTGCAGATGTGTCAACATGCGTCCACAGGTGGGAAATTATTAAAATAAATCGACAGCACCAATATGCCATTGAGAAAGGACATTTATCTCCTTTTCTGCCAAATATCACAAAGTCGACTCTTCCGTGTTAAGAATTGGAGCACTCAATTTTTCGTCCAACAGGAAATATGGTACAATTGAATATCTAAGTGGCAAACGAGCTGTCTCGCCTGAATCTGCATTGTTTACAAATCATTTAATTGACCTTGGCAGCGTAAGGGTTGATAAATAAATGACGCATACAATATCAATATCTGAGCATCGTATACAATCATCATACATCATACATGTAAAGCGTATGTTACTAAATTGTAATGGCCAACGCTATTTTAGTGGAATTTGAAATATGTCAGAACCGGACATTGCATATAAGATGAGGTTTGTAAAGTTAACGCGTAGATCATAAATCAATCGATCACGACCACAGCCTCACAACCAGTCGTTTATGACCAAAATTTCTCTTTTGCATTTTTTTGTTGTAGACAGTTTCCGCCTCTGTTCATGTCAGCATAACAATTCTGGCGCGATACTTGAAGTGTTATGATTCGACGCAGCTATTTATTTTGCTATTCAAAATGTCTCCGTCGAGTCAAAGGAAAAGTGATCATGCATGATATGAATTGTACCTGTTAGACTTTATAAACACACAATATAATTCCATCCCACATGCAGAGGCAAGTTTGAGCATCGGCAACAGACGATTATTTAAAACATTGTGGTAAAATTGGAAATTTCTCTTAATATTTGCCATCAGATTTTCATCTCTATTCATTTGTTTAACTCTTATAAGTAGACATTTTCTATGTTTTGCCTTACTGTTTTCAAAGTAGTCTGTTAAAGAATTATGTATGTGGAAAGGATAAATAGAGTATCATCTGCAAACCACGGAGAATCAGGGAATTATGTACGTATGTACAGTATGTATGGAGTCCGTAATGTTTGCCTATATTTAGATGAACAATAGTTATTACCTCTGACAAAACTGTTGAGGTGTAGCCCCTTTTATTTGCTTTCAAATGTTCCTTTTTATGATACCAACCAGACGACTTTAGCACCGTTTCAATATAAAAATACAGCAATACAACAACTATGCAGCAGACGAATTGTTTTCAAAAGTCATCCGCTGCAAACGCTTCAAATGGCTCAATCGAGTGGAAATAGGTGGATGATGCTGGCAAAAACGGAAAGTATTACCAAATTCGTCGTCGGAATCAGCTAGAGAAGGGTCAAGCGATTAACCCTTTCCCACATACAACAATTCTGCATTAGACGATTAGAGTAAAAAAAAAACTGAAAAATCTCTGTTAAAGATAGTTTAATTGTTAAATAAAGTTAAAAACATTGTTGCCAGAGGTAATTTTTTTCGTTTTTAGCAATATCTTTTTTTGTCGCGATGTTTTCAATAAGCCGTCTGCTGCAAAGAAGTCAGAAAGTGACTTTATGTGTTAAAGGATAAAGGGTATTGTTGCCTAATATGTGGATAGTTCAAACCTCCGTTGATAAACTCCTCGATATAACGTTCCAATCGTTTGACGCAAATGTAACTTTAACCCTTCCCAACATACAACATTGTTTCAGCCGGCGACATTGAAAACATCTTGCAAATTGTGTCCAATCAATACATCATTGGAAAGTGTATAATAAGGGAAAATAATTGAAAATAGTGTAGCTAAATGCGCAATACTTCAATATGTTATAACGCTGTCTGTTTCAACTGCGTCAAAATACATCAAAATGCATTCAAAACGGTGAGACATTTTCAAATACAGACGCTTTAAGATGCCTCTGCAGACGACATTATAAAACATTGTGGCAAAAAGAGAAATTGTTCTTAATGAGCAATTTCCCATTTTTCAACTCTATTTGACGTTTGAACTCTCATTTATTTAGAGTTTTCAAATTGTGTCCACGATGTTTTCAAAGTCGTCTGCTGTACATAAGTAGTATGAGGGGAAAGGGTAAAGCGATACCAAATTGAAAAGTGAATCGTCTGAACCTGTTTCATGCACGTGGTGACGACGAAATGTAATTGATTACGGGAAACATTTAGTATGACACGGGCTCAAGTTTTTTGTAATATCCGCGCGGAATGTGCTTCGAAAGAATCTGACGATAATTAAACAACCAGTTTCACCAACCTATACAACGTTATGATAAGCAGACGATATTTGGATTGCTCTTCTACAACGTCTGCGAATCTCTCAATAGCGACTTGAAACTCCTCGTCTGCTGTTATATTCATACTGGTACCAAAAGGTCGCGTGAACTAGCCAATTTACCTGGTACAGACGACAGTTGGCGTGGTAGCAGCAGACGACGTTTGAATACAAAGTTGTGAACAAAGGAGAAATTGCAACATCTTATAGAAATAAAGTGAAATCTTGAAAGTTGGGAGTACAGTTGTTTTTCAGAATATAAAACGGTCTTGGAAAAGGAGACATCTTTCGAAGAGTTGTTTTTCAAATTCGTCAATTGTAGGTTCTTAACCTTTACCCACATATCTGCACCAAACGACTTTGAAAACATCGAGGCAAAAATATGGAAACCCTCTGCATATAAGATTTGACAAAATGAGAAATTTCTCTCAAAATGTGTGCCCCTTCACCCCTTCTCCTTGTTATAGACTAAACGATACAGATATCTATAAATAACTTCGCTGCACTGTGGGATCAGGTCAATATAGTCGAGGTATACCACGTTCAAAATGTAAGAAGGTCGGTTTATGTGTGACGTGGCTCATATCTGAAAGTGGGAATATAATTAATGAAAAGAGTTACAATTATTGTGGCAACACGAGCAATTATTCATACTGAGCAATTTCTTCATCTTGCCAAATGATTCCCAAACATCGTCTACTTCGAATAAGTCAGAAAACGCGTCTGCAAGATGGAAAGGGTTAACACTTTAACTATTGCAAACGATATTTGACGCATCTGAAACAGGAGAAATATGGAAGCATTGTTGGAAAAGGAAACATTCCACTATTTGTCATCTTAACAACAAACAAATATAATAATTTCTTATTGAGGCTATTATTGCAGACGACACTTAAAGCATCATATACGGTAATCGATTAAGTACCCATTTTCCTTCAAGTAAGCTCAAGAATCATTTTCCCTTAATTAAGCTCAAGAATATTTTCCCCCTTAATTAAGCTCAAGAATAATTTTCCCTTAATTAAGCTCAAGAATCATTTTCCCTTAATTAAGCTCAAGAATCTTTTTCCCTTAATTAAGCTCAAGAATCTTTTTCCCAAAAAATATTTTCAAAACTCGTCTAAATCAGGCAAAAAGAGCACGGAACATTAAAATGATACGATGCATAAACCCTTACCCACATCCTAGCAAATCTGCAGCAGACGACTTTGAAAATATTTAGTCAAAATTATGGAAAACTAACTATTTATGAAAGAACAATTATTGAATAAAGTTGAAAACATTGTGCCAAAAGAAAAAATTGCTCATGATGAGCAATTTCTTCTTTTGTCACAGCGTTTTCAACAGTCGTCTGCTGCAGAGTCGTCAGAAAGCGTCTGTATGTGGGAAAGGGTTAAGTGTCGTCTATTTTGCGTTAAGTGTCCCCTTTTACTTTGACGTCGGTTAACTGACAAGGACGCATGGCCGTAGGTAATGTTGTCTATTTATGGAAACCTTTGATGGAAATTTTCAATTAACCTTCATTTTAATTGCCCTTGCGTGACTTCAAGGTTGTTGACGGAGTGATGGACTCAGTCTCTCCCTGGTTCAGACGACATGTTTACTCTTCTGCAGCAGACGACATTGTGCAAAAGGGAGAAAATACGACCTATAAGAAAGCTTTTTTTTCCCCTTTCCTCACACTGTTTACAGCTTCGTTTCGTTGTAACACTGGTTAATGTGTAGGTTATACATATGTTATACCTTAGTTAAAACACAAATTATATCAGACGACTATTTGTCATATTAGTTTACTCTTTCGCCGACAAACTTAGTTAAAGGCTTTTGCAAACAATGCATATTCAGGCGAGACAGCTCGTCACGAGCTGTCTCGCCTGAATATGCATTGTTTGCCTCTTATAATTTAAAGTGTTCTCTTCCATGTTGTAAATTGACCATTCTATTTTACGTCCGACATGGTAGAGAAGAATTTGTGAAATTGGGCAGTGAAAGAGTTAAACTGTTATAGTAGAGCTTCGTGTTAACAACGATGTTTACCGTGCACTGTGCACCGTGTTAACGCCACAAAGGTGTAACTATACTGTTACATGAACCGTGTCGTTTTGTTAACCCTGTCAATGCTGACATTTTAAATTGTACTTGGCCATCTTCCCATTTGGATGAGCCGATAGCCAGGAATATTAATGATAAATGAGTAAAGTAGCCAACAACATACACCGCCTCGTTGGTGTATTGGTAGAGCGTCCGCCTCGGATGCGGGAGGTCGCGGCTTCGATCCCTGGTCGGGTCATACATAATACTTTAAAAAAGGGTAGTAATGGCTGCCCTCCTTGGCGCTCAAGGTTGCTGGGTTAGCATGATGACTGGCATGCTTGTGTCATGATAAGTGGACTAGTAGTACTGGTAACTTACCCAGGAAACGCCGTGATATAACTGACACGTTGTTGAAAGCGGCGTAAAACCGTTGATACCCCGGCTGACCTGGATATATAACGCTTACTTCACACAATAGATTCCATTAGTTGTAGGGATAAATGTTCGGATGAACAGTGATGATCGTTGACTGTCGACAAACACGTTTAACTTCCCTCGATGTTACTTCTGACAGATAAACAAAACATACCAAAGATTTTAAAAATGGTAATAATGACTGCCTTTCTCGGCGATTTGGGACGGGTTGCGGGTTTACCATTACGACTGACTGGCTGGTGTCAGGATAAATGGAACAGTAGTACTGGTAACGTGCCAAGGAAACACCGTGATAGAACTGAATAATTGTTGAAAGCGGCGTAAAATCACCAAAACAATCAATAAATCAATCAATCAATAAAACGGTATTCAATGTTTTTAACGCCTACACACATATGTGTGATACCGTCACGAAGATGCAATATGAGTTACGTTCACCTGGCACTCTGCCTTGAATGTTATTGTGTTTGTGGAATTAAATCATCGATGTTAAGACAGTATGGAACGGCATTGTAACTTCTGTTTACCTGATTCGGTGATGTGTTCATTGTATTTTTCGATCCATATGCTATTTTTTTATTTTGTTTCTTAAAACGGTTATTTTGATTTCAGGTTCAATTATCTTATTTCAACAATCAATGAACAAAGGTAAATTATCCAATGTTAACGACGGTCATATTTAACGTGGTTCTCTCCCTTCATATATGCACACACATCTCTGGATTTAATGATATCAAAAACTCGTTGATTCAGACTGTGAGTTCAGATCATTTCGATTGCATCAATCAAGTCGCAGTACAATATCACTTGCTATATATTCGATATACATGCATGACCGGTGAATACGGTTTCACTTCCGGACTGTGACCCAGGGTTACCATCGTAAGGTTATTGTGCGGCAGTCGCGTGGTTCTACATCGTTTGAATAGCCTGTAAGACCTCTTTTTGACTTACGTAGTTCATACATTAAACGGTCCAGTTTGAAATCTCAGGACTAAGCAGAGCTCTAGATAACCGGGATTTTTTATGTTATTAAATCCGTATTTGAACATTAAACCCTTTGTTGTGGGTACTAAAATGTGTCTCCTCTATGAGACAATTCTTTTGAATACCAACTAGATAGGGTTTGGTTGAATAAACAAGAGATATGGTGTGGATAAGTCCAGTTTACTTCCCCTTATCTAGTCCTTTGTTAGGTATACCGTATCCAGGTTTCTTGATCAAAATCGAAAACATTTCCAAGACCGATTCATAAAACACCATAATTAACACTAGTTGAATTACTGAAGAGTTGGACAAACTATGGTAAAGAGTAAAAAATCATTATGACCATTTTCTTTTCTTGACACAATTTGTTTCAAAACTCGTTTGCTGCAGAGGAGACAGAAAGAGTACGTATGTGGGAAGGGGACAATCTAGAGCCAGAGTGTACATGTTAAAACTGAATTATCTACACCACATTGAAACCGCTAGTGAGGACCACAGAGGTCCCGGGTCAGTATTTATCAATCATTGTAATCCTAATAAGTAATCGGTTAAACCAATCAGAAATTGTGTTTCTTTGAAATGAAGATTGTTTATCAAATTAAAAAAAAGAAATGAACTGGTTGACGTTAACGGTCCCTTGTCAGCATGCCAGTACATACTGAATCTAGATTTGTTGGTGGGTGGGTTTTTTTGTATTTAACTGCACAATTGAGATTTTCCTGTGGCGTTTCCTTGATTTATAAAACTCTTTTCTATTTCCAGTAGTTTAAAATACTTTCCCGAATGTAACAAATCTGTAGCAGACGATGTTTAAAACGTGTAGGCAAGACTATGGATATTCTCTTTTACTGAATGTATGGTTATTGAATAGAGTTGGAACATTCTGGCAAAATGGGGAAATTGCTTGTCATTAGCTAATTGTCCTTTTGTAACAATGTCTTCATAAGTCGTCTCTTGCAGATTCGATAAAATGGGTTTACATGTAAAAAGAAAAAAAAGGGGGGGGGGTGTTTAAGCCGTCTCAGATGTAAAATCGGTTCTTATAACATCTACATGTTTGGCAATTTCATTCAGCGATTCGGAAGTGATTCAGATGTGGTTATAAGTTTAACGTTCTCTCATCAGTTGTATCTTTAACACTTCTGACTTTATGTTTACCCTTTTCCACATGCAAAAAAGCTGAAGCAGACGACTTTGAAAACATGGTGACAGAAACCTGTAAAATCTCCATAAAAGATAGCTCTAATTGTTAAATAAAGTTAAAAACATTGTGGCCAAATGAGAAATTGCTCATCCTGAGCAATTTCACCTTTGGCCACAATGTTTTCAAAAGTCATCTGCTCCTATTGCATCAAAATGCGTCTGCAGATGGGAAAGGGTTAACAGTGAAAGCTCTGGTAAGCCTGTGCGAGTATAGTCAGGGGCGTAGCTCCCTTTAGGCACTGTAGGCACGTGCCTACACATTTTTTCTAAAAATGCCCCAAAATGCAGCTGCGGCGATACACATCTGCGTAATGTATCGACCAGATCAGCCTGCGCTATCCGCGCAGACTGATCCGGTCGACACATTCCGTCTAAGGGGGGATAGATAGAGTAGTGATTCCTGAAACAGAAAATCCACAGGAAGCGAAAAGTGTCTATCCGGGCACGCCTGTGTGGCATGCTTAGGCTGATCCGGGTCGATACTTTACGCAGAGTCCACAATGTTGATTTTCTCACGAGACGGCCTACACTTTGAGTATTGCCAAGCTAAGCCCCTGATAGTAACATTAGCATACTGATAATTGTTATACAGTCTGGAGTTATACCCATTACCACATACAATAACTCTGAAACAGACGACTTTGAAAACATATACGCTAAATTTGGTAATACATTATAGATGAAAGAATAGTTATAAATCAGATTTGGAAACATTGTGACAAGAGAAGAAATTGCTCATCAATGTTTACAAAACCCCGTCTGCTTCAGACATCGAACGGTGTCCGTAGTCCCTGTTTGTCATTTGTACGCGGTACAAACTAGGGGAGAAAACTCGTATGGTATTATATTATATTACTTTAATAACAGGATTGTTTCCCTTCGTTTAATTGCCTCGTTCGCGACGTTTTGGTAAATAAAAAGATAAAAAACCTGCAAACCTTTCCGAAACTTGACATTTTGATTACATTTCTACAAACTGTGCAGTCTGGGAGTGTTTCTTTTATTTTCTTAATTGTGTAAAAAAAAAAATGAAATATATTATATTTTGAGAACGTAAAGGTTTTAAACAGATGTTCACTTCCAGAAACTCTTCCATATAAATTGAATAACGGCGCACATATCTCAACGTATTATTGTTTTTTATTGTTTTGTTTTTAATTCATTCAATTCTATAAAAACGTTTCTATCGATGTTTAAAAGAAAATATTTATAAAACTTAACCGGGGTTGAAAGATACGTATATTTCGTGGGCTATTTTTAGCTAGGAAAATACATTCTCCGGGGTTATACTTTTTGGCAGGAGTTCCTCGACGTCTGCAGAATTTTCTGCAAGCCTCTGTCGTTAACAATTCGTCTGAAAGACCTTGATTGATTTACAATGACGTAATATTGCCAACAAATTCCTCAGCCAATCAATTTCACTACTTGATTAATTAGTTTTCTAAAAATAGTACCAGGTTATGGAACTGGGAATTTCTGTGGAAACGGAAAAATTAATCACTCAGGGTAACTCCAGGTGATTTTTACATCTACTCTTTATGCTGCATTAGTTAAGGTGTATATCTAAACAAAGAAGACATGTATTGCATATGATGGTCGTAGGTATATACTGAAGGCACACTTTAAAACAGAAATGGGTGTTTTCGATATGATGTCCAAACATGTTTATTGTGTTTTCATAACACGTGAAGTCTTCAACATAACGTAACTATAGATGAAAAGGTTAGCGGTACAGGGTTAAGATTTAGCGTTAACTTGTTTTTTACATCTTAAGTAGCTCCACCCTACCGGGGTTTTTTGTTGTTGTTTTTATCTTTGAAGGTCGCCGACCTCAAAATATTGAAGTTTAATAACAGATTACCTGTGAGCCGTCCTCATTGAAAACAACTTTTGAGGAATTATTTGCAACATCTTGAGAATTGGAAGTGTAGTTTCGATACAGTGTGTGTGTGTAAAAAGGGAAATGGTCATTTCGGGAAATGTCTCCTTTTCAAACAATGATTTCAGCTGTAACATTTTTGTTTGAGGCGTTAAAAGTCGTCTGTATGAGGTAACGAATAAAACAATACTGACTGAATGAACATATACTACATATGAGCTGTCCCGCGAGAAAATCAACAGTATGGCCTCTGCGTAATGTATCGATCTAGGTCATCCTGCGCAGCCCGCGCAGACTAATCCGAGCCGACATATTCCGTCCCAGGGGGATAGAGGTATATAGTAATGATTCCTGAAACAGAAAATCCACAGGAGGCGAAATGCTCGGCATGCTTATGCTGATCCGGGTCGATACTTTACGCAGCGCACAGTCCACAATGTTGGTTTTCTCGCGGGAAAATATACCCCTTTTGTGATGCATTGGGTCTTTCTGCAAGATACCTGAGATATATGTTATCATTTCCTAAATACAACACATCTGCAGTAGATAATTCTTAAATAAATTTAGGTAAACTATTATAAATTTCTATAAATGAAAGTATATGAAAATAGTTCAAAGAATTGTTACAGAATGAGAAGTTGATCATGTTGAGCAGACTTTCCTTTTGCCACTTTTATCAAAATCCTTATGTCAAAATGCATCTGCACGTGGGAAAGATATAAAGTAGAACTGATGCACCAGGATGCATCTACACGTGGGAAAGAGATATACTAGAATTTTCAAAATGGAAGATTCGACTTTGTAAAATTCTGCAGTGAATGAGTTTACTAAAACAATCAGCTCTGTATTATTCTGCTTTGCGAACAACTGAAGCCGGTCAAACTGCCGAGTACCTTTACATCCCACCTGGCCACGTAGCCTGCAAAACAGACAACCATATCATCCTTCGCCGACTAGTTCTTTACATTGGGTCTTTTCCTGTACAATTTGGACTCAAGTGTAGTTCAAATTCCTTAAAGTACTGAGTTATCTGAAATAAGAACATCTTCTTTCTTTCAACAATCAGAAAACTATATGTATTATTTATACGATGCCCTTTTATCACAACACAATGGCCACATATAAATCTCGCGAAACGGCTTCATTTTAAACATGTAAGGAGAGTGAACGCAAAACCATGTTTATTATTTATACCAGGTCCTGAGGCCTTCGTGGTTCGATCCCCAGGTCGAGTCAAACCAAAGACTTTAACAAAGTCTGCAATGGCCTATCTCCTTTGCGCTCAGGTTTAAGCGGATAGCGTTGCCATTGATTCAGATTTGTGCCAGTATAAAATATACCGGTAAAACTGGTTCATCACCATGACAACGCCACGTAATAAATTAAACAACTATTAAAAACGGCATAAAACTCCATTCAGGCGAACAAAGAACATGCATGCTTCTCAATCACTCCACAGAAAACCCAACTTTCCGAACAGTAACATGCATGCTTCTCAATCACTCCACAGAAAACCCAACTTTCCGAACAGTAACATGCATGCTTCTCAATCACTCCACAGAAAACCCAACTTTCCGAACAGTAACATGCATGCTTCTCAATCACTCCACAGAAAACCCAACTTTCCGAACAGTAACATGCATGCTTCTCAATCACTCCACAGAAACCCTAACTTTCCGAACAGTAACATACATGCTTCTCAATCACCCCACAGAAAACCCAACTTTCCGAACAGTAACATGCATGCTTCTCAATCACCCCACAGAAACCCCAACTGTCCGAACAGTAACATGCATGCTTCTCAATCAACCCACAGAAAACCCAACTTTCCGAACAGTAACATGCATGCACGGTATGACCTGAGTGTTCGCCATCCAGTCATTCAACATAGCGTCTGTTCTCTCTCAAAATGGGCCGCCATATTGTAATATCCAATTAGAATATGTGCGACCGATGTATAACCTGTTTGATATGACTCTGCACAGTTGTCTTATTACGTACTCACAAAAAGGTCGAAATGATTTCTGACAATAATTATAAATGTGTATCCACATATGATAAATCTGCACAAGAGGACACTTTGAACACATCTTAACATATTATGTAAGAGCTATAGTTATTTAATAGTGTTGAAATTATTATGGTAAAAGGAGAAATTGCCCATAAAGATCAATTTTTCATTTTTCCCGAAACCTTTTAACCCTTTCCCTCATATAGACGCCTCTGCAGCAGACGGCTTTTTCAAAACATAGTGACAAAAGAAGAAATTGCACAAAACGTGCAATTTCTCCTTTTGCCACAATGTTTTCCACTTATATTATGGAGATTTTCTATGTTTTGACAAAATACGTTCAAAGTCGTCTGCTGCAGAATTGTCGTATGAGGGAAAGGGTTAAAACGAATCCGTCGCAAAGACGTCAAAATGCTTCAGCCAGTGGGGAAACTAGTAAAATCCCCTTTACCGTTGGACAATTCAAAAACCACTTTCAGACTATGATGTACCTGAGATGTAAGATTTAACAGAGCTGCGATGTTGTTTGATGACTTAGAGGATGTGGCACCGCCGTATATCTGGTTTAACGGTGATTAAACGGTGTTTATTTACCCTTTCCTACATACAAACACTGTCTGACGTCTGTGCAGATACGAATTTTGAAAACATTTTCATAATGAGCAATTGTTCCTTTTGTCACTATGAGTTCAGCTCCATTCTTAAACAAAACGTAAATAGAATTTTTTTTTCAGAATACATTCCCCAGATGATTTTAAAGTCGTCTGCTTATGATAAGTTGTATATGGAAAAGGGTTATACTGCGTATAAAAAATACATACTTGAGCCGTCCCTCGAGAAAACCAACAGTGTGGTCTCTGCGTAAAGTATCGACTCGGATCAACCTAAGCATGCCGCGCAGGCTAACCCGGACAGACACTTTTCGCCTCCTGTGGATTTTCTGTTTCAGGAATCATTACTCTATACCTCTATGCCTCTGAGACGGAATGTATCGGCCAGGATCTGTCTGCGCGGACTGCGCAGGCTGATCTTGGTCGATACATTACGCAGAGGCCATAATGTTGGTATTCTCTGTTTTGTTATTACATAAACTATAATGGTAGTGAAACTAGTGGGGTTACAGTTCCAATCTTTCGTCAGGAGCCACATCTACGATTTACCTTGAATGATCTGACTCTGTGTATCCGCAGTCTCCTCTCAGTCTGCACTTATCGCACAGGCAACAAGACCCCCATCTGGCCTGACGCGCCGTATGGCATAATTGATGAGCTAATCTAATCTAATCCAGCATTTGTGGCAAACTTGTTTTGACTTCTTATTGCACATAATCCTCTGTCGTTAACAAGAAAGCATGTACTGACGTAGATGTATACATTTGTAACCATCACCGACATATTTATATTTTTTCCTAATCCCATTTCTGATTGCAATGAGTTTTAACTATGAAAATGGTGCATATATACATTTAGACTAAACGAAATCATTGAGACATTCCTCCTTTATCTATAATACGGTGTAAATGTTGAAACAAATTAAAAGCAAACATTTTCTTTCGCATGACCCTTTTATTAAAAAACAATCTATTGGTCCTTTCTTACTAAAAACTATTTGTGTTGCCTATGCAACGGGCAATTTTGCAAGAATTGAGAGAACAAAATCGGAGAAGATAGTTCAAACGAGTAAATCGTCCTTTCGCTTGCAATATTTTCAATTCTTTTTCCATAGATTGAACGTCAAAACTTTGGGCTATCGAAAATCTTTGTCTCACGTTGACCATTAATCTTCAATATCTTCAGCAATTTTACAGCTGCATGTATAGTTTTGGTATTATTTTAGTGGATATTAAATAAAATTCTGGTACAAGACCTTTATGATTTACTTTGGTATACGAGTTTATAAACAAAAAGAAGACAGGGGTGCACGAAAGACGCTTAACATGGTGTTGTTATTTTGTAACAAAACGTTCCAACTGAGTATACAAAATATATTTTTAAAATTTCAATTGGTTAGCTTATCTCGGGAAAATCAATCAAACGACGTCTAATACGTATAAAATGAAATGCCCTAGTTTTGACAGCTATAAACAATACCTCAAAGGAGATAAAAATTATGTTTTGTAAAATTACTATTGTAAGTAAAGCACATTAATTAAAATGGTGCCCATTATTCGTCTACAGGTATGATGCTTTATAAACATTCTTTTACATTGTTTTGTAACATTACTGTCGTATGTAAAGCAGCAAACAGTATATATTTATAAAAAGTTAAAAGTGTCAGAAAAAGACGAAAGTCTCTGTTTTTGCTCTTCGTCTTATTTTTGGAAGATTTATTAACTTGGACGCCGTGAGAATCACAGACAAGTAATATAAACATTTCATCGGTAAATCGAGTTCCCGGCGCATGTGCGGAGTGAAAATATTTTCAATTTTTGCCCCCGAATTTGTTCTTAGGACGAAGCGATGATAGAGTTCTAAAAAAAGGAAAGTCTTTCGTCTTTCATCTTTTTCACTTAACATTGATGGGTTCATTCTTTTTGCCTTTGTATTTGAGCAAAATATGTGAAGAACTTAGCAAAATGAACAATAGTTGAGGACAAAAAGAAGTTGTTATATTGCATTCCTCTTTCCCACACACACGAACAGTGACAAGATCAGGTAAATATATGGACAATTTATATGAAAAAGGTATTAATATTAAATAAAGTTAAAAACATTGTGGCGAAATGAGAAATTGCTCATTATTGAGGCTTGGACTACATTTCGACCAAACCAGTATTAATACCACTTATCTTTAAAACCTTTGATCTTGATCAAAACAAAAACATCATTCTACCTTACACCAGTTTCATTGTACCTAGAAAGTAGAAACCTAATTGCAATTTGCAGACGCTTTAATTCTAAGAAAACTGTGTATCAAAATGAGAAATGTCTCACGCTTTCAGCTCTATTCAATATTTATACTTTTATTTCAAAAGATTTTCCAAAGTTTTGCTCAAATGTTTTTCAAAGTCGTCTCCTGAAGATTGTTGATATACGGGAAGTGTTAAAGTAAATTAAGGTGTTTCGCATAACCTGGCGGATTCCCTGATTACAAACCCATGTTTACAATAGAAACTGGGGGGAAAGTAAAGCGATGATATTATGACGTTAACACAGTATCTATGCCAAAGGTTTGAAAGCTTTCAGAAGGTACAGTTAACATGTCAAAGAGTAAATCAGCACAGAAGCGAATCCCACCATGGCAAAAAGGTGTTAACAGTAGCCCACATCATCATATACACAAGGGGAGTGTGGGCTTGTTGAGACCATGTGTCTCGGGCTTGATCCCTACGTGTAGCTATTGAGACCATGTGTCTCGGTCTTAATCCCTGCTCGTAGCTATTTGAGACCATGTGTCTCGGGCTTGATCCCTGCTCGTAGCTATTTAAGACCATGTGTCTCGGGCTTAATCCCTGCTCGTAGTTTTTTGAGACCATGTGTCTCGGGCTTGATCCCTGCTCGTAGCTATTTGAGACCATGTGTCTCGGGCTTGATCCCTGCTCCTAGCTATTTTAGACCATGTGTCTCGGGCTTGATCCCTGCTCGTAGCTATTTGAGACCATTGTCTCGGGCTTGATCCCTGCTCGTAGCTATTTGAGACCATGTGTCTCGGGCTTGATCCCTGCTCGTAGCTATTTTAGACCATGTGTCTCGGGCTTGATCCCTGCTCGTAGCTATTTGAGACCATGTGTCTCGGGCTTGATCCCTGCTCGTAGCTATTTGAGACCATGTGTCTCGGGCTTGATCCCTGCTCGTAGCTATTTGAGACCATGTGTCTCGGGCTTGATCCCTGCTCGTAGGTATTTGAGACCATGTGTCTCGGGCTAGATCCCTGCTCGTAGCTATTTTAGACCATGTGTCTCGGGCTTGATCCCTGCTCGTAGCTATTTGAGACCATGTGTCTCGGGCTTGATCCCTGCTCGTAGCTATTTTAGACCATGTGTCTCGGGCTTGATCCCTGCTCGTAGCTATTTGAGACCATGTGTCTCGGGCTTGATCCCTGCTCGTAGGTATTTGAGACCATGTGTCTCGGGCTAGATCCCTGCTCCTAGCTATTTTAGACCATGTGTCTCGGGTTTGATCCCTGTTCGTAGCTATTTGAGACATGTGTCTCGGGCTAGATCCCTGCTCCTAGCTATTTTAGACCATGTGTCTCGGGTTTGATCCCTGCTCCTAGCTATTTTAGACCATGTGTCTCGGGCTTGATCCCTGCTCGTAGCTATTTGAGACCATGTGTCTCGGGCTTGATCCCTGC
Organism: Serripes groenlandicus; assembly: GCA_031761405.1. Classification (NCBI taxonomy): domain Eukaryota; kingdom Metazoa; phylum Mollusca; class Bivalvia; order Cardiida; family Cardiidae; genus Serripes; species Serripes groenlandicus. Next base: position 124,967,652 of record JASEVX010000001.1, on the reverse strand, counting down.
TCGTAGCTAATTGAGACCATGTGTCTCGGGCTTGATCCCTGCTTGTAGTATTTTGAGACCATGTGTCTAGGGCTTGATCCCTTCTCGCGCTGCTCATTATAGATTGACCTTGGACAAGGAACATTTCCGATAGCCTTGTATTGGTGTATCAGGGATCGTCTATAAAGTGCACATACTGTCGTCGTGTCGTGATCTAACTGAAATGCTGATAGAAACGGCATAAAATCCCAACAAAACAAACAATTATTAACCTAGAGACGCCATAAGGAGCAATTTCTCCTTTTGCCACACTGTTTTCAACTCTCTTCAAGTATGAAATGTGTATTTATAGAGTTTCTTATTTTTAAAAGATGTTTTGAAAGGCGTCTTTTGCACATTTATCATATGTTGTAATGGATAATGTGGAGTACGTAACGTCGTAGAAGGGCAATGCCTCCAGAATGTAGCGATAAAGGTCAGATTAACTGTTTAGCACGTGCGTTCAAATCGGACAGAAAAGGCTCTTTTTATATGACACCATAGACACAATTGTCTCATCACATATTCTACAGTGAGTTCTTACATTGGTGTTTATTACGTGTATGCCGGGGCTTTAGTGGGGCAAAAAACAAACGGTTATAATTGACGTGCGTGTCGTAACATCGGATATAGCACGCGAGATTTTTGGCTCGTGTTGCAGTATTGTGCAATTTACTCACAACAAATCACGAGCCATGGAAAAAGCATTATAAAGAGTAATTTGTTTCTACACAAAAACTTTCACATGTTTTTTACATTCGAACTCTGCTCAGTGAAAACCATACTTACCGTAATTATAACACGTGTGGGAAAATTCCTGCCGGCGCATCCATGTTCAGGATCTAACTGAATACTGGTTTGCGGAAGTGTCTTGAAACCTTCGTGTGTCTAATTCTCAAACAAAGCAGAGCCAGATCAGCTGCACGAATGTGCGGGCTGATCTGTTTCTTGACTGCATTGCAAATAACTGCTTGTTTTCGCTCATTCGTTCGTTGATCCAGGAAAGCTTTACCACGAGAACTGCCGTTGCAGTGGTCGTGAGTTTGAATCGCGACTCAACAATTCATTTGTTACGATGGTTGACAAATGTCCTTGCTACAAGAGCCATTCTTCTTCCGCCATTCTTTTCTGGCAAGAATGTTATTTGCAGAGCTGCTGCGAGAGAGTCTGGAATGTCATGGTTAGGTCAACTGAGTGTCGTGATATAACTGACAAACGGCGTTAAATAACATCCAATCAAATACATTCCTGTCCATCGGAGACGAGGCCCGGAAGCTCAGTCGATTTCTACGCGGGCTGTCAATCTAGGGGTTGTGTGTTCGGGCCCCCAGCTCTGCCAACATTCTTTCTGACGTTTGACAACAATCTCTGTTACGAACGTCATTCGTCTTCCACCAATGGGCTTACATTCTATGTTGAAAATCAGCCAGTTCCTTGGAAAGTCTGTTTTGTGGAGTACTGGTAGGAGAACGTCAGGAAAACAACGGTGTAGGTGAACTGGCCGCCATATTATGACTGAAAAATATGTTGAAAAAAGGCGATAAACCCCAATCAATCCCTGATCATCGGGTCTAAATGAGTTTTGCTATATAAATGGCCATTGGACTGAGTTGAGTTGAGTTTACTTATCAAACCTACCGTATATTTTCACATTGTCCAATGTTCATACCTCTTCATGTGATAGTAATAATAAATCTATATAGAACATAGGGTCAACATAATTCAAAAGTAAATTACAAACCCTGAAATCAAATGTGTTTGATTCAAATTAACCCTTTCCCTCATATAGGCGCTTTCTGACGCCTCTTCAGCAGACGGCTTTTTGAAAAACATAGTGACAAAAGAAGAAATTGCTCAAAACGAGCAATTTCTCCTTTTGCCACAATGTTTTCCACTTTTAGTCATAGGTTATCCATTCAATTATAGAGATTTTCTAATTGTTGACAACATTTGTTCAAAGTCGTCTGCTGCAGAATTGTCGTATGAGGGAAAGGGATAATTAAGAATCCTTTAACTCTGTCCCGTGTGTAGACGCATTGAAACGACTTGTGAAACACTGAAACGAAATGAGAGACCGATCATGATGAGCAACTTCTCATTTTTTCACAATGTTTTCAACTTTAAACAATAATTAAACCTTGATTTATAGAGTGTTTATTGTTTTACCAAGATATTTTCAATGTCGTCTGCTGCAGATTTATTGGAATTGGGAAAAGATTACGCTAACTCTTTCAGCGCCGAATTGTTCAAAGTAGACTCTTCCATGTTCAAAATCGACTTTATTTTCATGTTAATGGAATTTTGGTATATTTTGATAACTAAAAACCAAACAATGCTGATTTCAGGTGAGACAGCTCGTTACGAGCTGACTCGCCGGAATCAGCATTATTTGCAAAAAGCTCCGTATTACCATTGGCGCTGATAGAGTTCAAGACAATGTGTGATGATAGTTTCTTTATCCCCGTGCTTGATAACAAATACTCTATCAGATAAAGTCAAACTGTCTGATCGTGCAGGAAAAGTGCAACTCCGTGTGTGTTTTGTGGTGACATGGTTGTAAGGAATACTGAAGTTGGCAGATCTATTTACAGGTTTTGTCTATCTCTTGTACGCCGTGCGAAGTTTTTTATACTTTTCTGACACGAATTGAGCGTACAGACTTTGGCGTTTGTACGTTCGGTGTATTTATAGATCAATTTCGTTTTGCACGAATCATTTATTATTATTTTTATGTCAGATGAAAAGAACTCCGAAAGTTTAAAGATCACTGTACGCCAGGATATTGTCCTTTCTTGCAACGTATAGCAATCTGTGAAAATAACGAAGATCTCGTTAGATAAAAGTATAATCAATGAATGGACTGTTAAAGCCATTGTGGCAAAAGAAAAACATACTCATTATTTCTTTCTCCTACAGCCAAAATGTTTTTCAAACGTCGTTTGCTGAAGGTGCGTCTATATGTGGAAAAGAGATTGGGATCGTTTTTAAAGTAATTTTCTCTAAATATATTTCAAGAAAAAAGAATTGTTTTTAATTCGGTTCGTCCTGGAGTCATGTTGGTTATACTTTTTTGTATATATATATCTTGTATATTTGTATGATATTATGAAATATATATGTTTTGGTGACTTATAGGCCCATGGGGCCGGGTGTTAATAATAATTGTTAAAGAATAAATGTAAACTATAAATGCTTTGTAACACATGTCACAATAATAAACAATTTAATTACTTACTTACTTACTTATATAAAACCTCACGTCAGCGGGCGTTGTTTGTCTTTCAAGCAACCGACTAGTCTATATTGAGAAGAACGTTGGTCAATTAACCGGTATTCTTTATGTTACAGATACAAGAGAAAGTTGATGCAAGGCATCAATGTCACCGGGAAAGATCGCATTAAATTATTTTTTTACCACACATACAATATCTAAACATACACATAATGTTTTCATTAAAGACTAATTCCAGGATTGTTGAAATTCCACATACAAATTTCAGGATTTCTTTTGGTCAGAATTTTACAGTTTTTGTATTTGTCAACAAAACTACAACAGATACAGTTTGGGATTAAGATCTACATGCAATAAAAAGCTATTTAACCCTTTCCATGTTTAAAACATTGAAAACCTCTAAACGTTTAAAACATTGAGAAAATGGTTAAATTGCTAAAGACACGAACTTTTCCCTTTTTAATCATAATCATAATAACTATTTCACAGATGTTAACAATTATCTTCATATGTTTAAAAAGTAGACCACAATTTAAATACCATATCAGCTAAAATTGTTTATCTAAATCATTGATTCATACAATATATGTATGGCGCACAAAAAGGCCAGTTGCGAGTACACTGACAATTTAAAAGGTGGCAAGTATTAAATTAATTGGGTGCGAAAGAACCGATTTTCTTTATTTCTTTAATCATTTTTTATCAGAGTTTGAACTTTTCTTAATTTGTTTCGGGTCAAATATACATTTAATTTCGAAATGTTCGTCGTGTCAAGATCGAGTCGTCGTGACATCGAAGAAATTGAATAAAAAATCAGCTTCCCAAATAAATCAAATAAACAGATGAATTCTATGACCCGGCTTTTTTATATTAGTAGACAAGAAACAGTTACGATATGTTTAGATTATCACTTTTCCTTAATGATAACAAGCCGCCAGAGGTCAGCACTGGGCTAATAAATATCTTGAAACATGGCCAATCAGAGAGCAAGCTGCTAACACACCCTTTTTTATATTAGTAGACAAGAAACATCATACATTTTACTATTGAAAAGATTTATGCAATACAGTTGTATGCGAACTACACACATCAAGAAATGTCTTTAAATTTGAAAAGAACGTTCAATACTACAAGAGAAAATTACTTTATATACTGCTGATATTGTAATGACATTTTAGCCTTAGCGTCTGCTGCATGTCTAATCAGGTAATCAAACACAAACGTATAACCTTAGAAACATGAATTTCTTTTTATAACTTAGTGATTTAAACAATCACAACCAAAATATTTTCGAGGCACTTGCATTTTTTCTAATAACAACTTGTCCTCTCATGTGATTTCTGAAAAGCTTTCCTTCTAATGAGCCGTCCCACGAGAAATCCAACATTATGGACTCTGCCTAATGTATCGACCCAGATCAGCCTGCGCAATCCGCGCATGCTAATTCGGGCAGACACATTTCGTCTGAAGGTGATAGGGGTATAGAGTAGTGATTGCTGAAACAGAAAATCCACAGGATGTGAAAAGTGTCTGTCCGGGTTAGCCTGCGCGGCATGCTTAGGCTGATTCGGGTCGATAATTTACATAGAGTCCACAATGTTGGTTTACTCGTGGGACGGCTGATATGCTTTCGACGTACTGTAGATGTTATTCAGTTGTAAACGCCGCAAATCACCAATTAAAATACAACATTAAATAAATGATCGATAAGCTTTTTAAACCAACATATAAACCTCCTACCGATGTATCCATGCCTCATTGAACTAACCAAGTCTTCCCATATACAACACAGCTGCGGTAGACGACTTTGAACGTATCTAGGCAAATATGGATTGGAGTTGAAAACAATCGAGTGTTTGCTCATCACGAACAATTTCTCCTTTTGCCACAATGATTTAAATCTCGTCTGTTGCAGAATATCAAAAAACGTCTGCATTTGTGCAAGTGTTGATAAGGGACAAAAACACAACATATTCGCCTACGATGTACATATAGTTTACCTTTTCTCAAATACAACATATCAGCCGCAAACGACTTTGAAAATATCTAGGGAAAAACAGGGAAAGTCTCTAAACTACTGAAATCAATGCGAAAAAGAGAAATTGCCCATTTTGAGCAATTACTCCTTTTGTCACAAAATGTTTTCAAATGCAATCTGCTGCAGAGATCAAATATCGTCAGTGGAGAAAGGGTTAATGCAGCAGTTACAACGTGCACATGTCGATAAATGATTGATAATGACGGGCAATAATATAACAAATCCTTCTCTTGATACTTCAGCTTTGATTTCTAAAACGATATAAAACATACGCAATAACATTGGTAAAAAGTAACAATTACTCGAGAGTAGCGTTAACTGCTTTTGTCACATTGTTTTGAACTTGTATACATTACATATCTTATAGTAAACTGTTTTATGTTCTTCTTGTTTAAAAAATTAAGTCAGATGAAGCCACCAATCTATAGATAATAACGATAAGGGTAAAATATGGATTTGTATATAAATATCACATTCATTTATAATAACTGCTTTTGTGCTTTTCTATAAACACCTGTAACTAAATGTGTTGTATCTGCATCATGAACACTAAGATTCAGAGATTTGTGGCCAGCGAAAACCCAGATCAGTGTGCATCTCCCTTTCACATTTGCTTTCACATTTGCATCAAAACTGGACTTCCAATTTTCAAAACAGGCTTTTCGTATTGTCATAGGGTGTTGTTTATAGAAATAACATACTTCATATGTGTCAAAATATGTTTTTTATAGAAAGAACATGCTGCATATGCGTAAACAAATGTTATTTATACAAATAGCATACTGCATATGTATCAAAAGATGTTACTTATAGAATAGCATACTGCATATTTATCAAAATATGTTACTTATAGAATAGCATACTGCATATTTATCAAAATATGTTACTTATAGAATAGCATACTGCATATTTATCAAAATATGTTACTTATAGAATAGCATACTGCATATTTATCAAAAGATGTTACTTATAGAATAGGATACTGCATATTTATCAAAAGATGTTACTTATAGAATAGCATACTGCATATTTATCAAAAGATGTTACTTATAGAATAACATGCTGCATATGTATCATCAGGTGTTATTTATAGAAATATCAAACTGCATATGCGTCAACATATGTTATTTATAGAAATAGCATACTACATATGCGTCAAAAGATCTTATTAATATAATAGCATACTGCATATGTATCAAAAGATGTTTATTTATAGGAATAGCATACTACATATGCGTCAACAGATGTTATTTATAGAAATAGCATACTGCATATGCGTCGAAAGATGTTATTAATAGAATAGCATACTGCATATGTATCAAAAGATGTTATTTATAGAAATAGCATACTACATATGCGTCAAAAGATGTTATTAATAGAATAGCATGCCGAATATGTATCAAAAGATGTTATTAATATAATAGCATACTGAATATGTATCAAAATATGTTATCTATAGAAATAGCATACTACATATGCGTCGAAAGATGTTATTAATAGAATAGCATACTGCATATTGAACTACATATGTTATTAATAGAATAGCATACTGCATATGCGTCAAATAATGTTATCAATATAATAGAATAGCATACTGCATATGCGACTACATATGTTATTAATAGGATATCATACTGAATATGCGTCAAAAGATGTTCATGTTTGACGTACATGTTGCATATACGTCAACAGATGTTATTTATATAAATGGCATACTGAATATTCATCAAAAGATGTTATTTAATCAAATAACATGCTGCATATGCGTCAAATGATGTTATTTATAAAAAAAATAGCATACTACATATTCGTCAACAGGTGTTATTTATAGAAATAACATACTGCATATGCGTCAACAGGTGTTATTTATATAAATAACATGTTACCTATGCGTCAAAGGGTGTTATTTATATAAATAACATGTTACCTATGCGTCAAAGGGTGTTATTTATAAACCATGTGACTTCATGCTTATGTTGCTGAAGGTTTTAGTTTTAACTCTTCCCCACAAAAGGACAAATCTGCAGTTGGCTACTTTGAAAACATCTAGTTGAAAATGTCGAAAATCTGACGTGATGAAAGTTTGATTAATGAAGTTATGTATTTGAAAACGTTTCGGCAACAAGAAGATGTTGCACACCATAGGTTAAATGCTCTAACATGACTTTGTTCACATTTTTTGAAGCTATCAAACGTCAATTATTCTACAGCTTGTGACACATGTCTGTCAGATAGGCTTTACTTTGCATAATATAGTGTTTTTAAAATGTTTAAAACCTTTGCTTTAGGTATGCACATTTTTTTTCTGAAAACACCTCGGAGAAAGTGAAACTATCAGAAGCAGAAATGTTAATGTTTTTTTTTTATAATTTCAAGTTTGCGTTTTGAAATAACGTTTCGTTTCGATTAATTAACTTAATTAATTAATCATTGTGGATGTGGATCTATCTATTCGTACACTACAGAGAGATACGCAAATAATTTGCAATTGTTTCAGCAATTTGTTATCCCAGTGTAACACATGTGTGGCCAAAAGAAAGAAGATTACATGTAGTGAAATACGATACACGATTAAAATGAAAATACAATAGCTGAGGAAATTGTTTATTTGTGTTAACGTATACGTTACCATATATAAATATAAAACTTCGAGTACGTGTCATTGTAGTAGATAGTTTTGATAGCAAGGGTAAGGCGGGCTAGATATTTTATTTCGCTCTTCAATATGTGTGTACTCGTATACATACAGCTCTCTTGATATTCAAATGAGCTGATGACAGTGCGGACATGTCAACTGATTTATCGGTAATAGATCGATGATCGATTACAGTGATCGAACGGACTGGGTGTAGTATTCGAATGTGAGATAGTGATTGGGATTTATCAAACTAGTGATCTTTATTCCCAGGACACATACAAGTAAAATGAATGTATAAATAGGTTTTATATTCTAATGAATACCGTAATGTGTTTATGTTAAATAACAATTGTATTAGTATTTAAAAGTACGCGTATACTCTCGTTTGTATTTCAAAAGAAAATTTGCAAAAAAATAGGGTTAAAATTAACATTTACCCACATACAACAAACATGCAGCAGACACATTTGGTTATATCTAGGCCAAACTAGGGGGGGGATTAAACGGGCGAATTATGGAATTTAGTTTGAAAACATTGTGGCCAAAGGGAGAAATTGATCATTATGAGCAATTTCTCCTTTTGTCACAATGTTTTCAAAATTCGTCTCTTAAAGAGGCGTCAGAAAGCGTCTGTATGTGGGAAAGGGTTACTAGAGATATTTTCCATATTTCACTGCTACATATGGGCTGATTTGATCAAGATCGTGTTAAATGTCTTACTCAGTATTATATCAAGAAAAGAGAAGAATGATTTATATAAATATTTGGTTTTAAAACATCGATTCATCCGCTCAGCATAAAAATGTCTTGCATAAAAATATCGTTTAATTTTAACATATTTTTTAAGTGTCACTGGTATCACAGAGTTGGTGTAAAATGAGTCTACTTCTAATAGGGATTTGTAAAAAAGTATTTCAATCCCTCCATTGAAGACATCATTTTCGAGAGAAAAAAAGGCTTACTAAGCTTTATTTCAATAGATAGTGATTTGTTTTTAAGTGAAAAATCCAAATACGTTTAGAGTACGTTTGAACCTTACCGCATTTTCAGAATAGCAGACTTATAGCAGACTTATTTCTATCTATACTAATTGAAATGTTCAGAGGTTTTGAATGAATTGATGGTACAATGTCAAAAAATTGTATTGAAAGGAATATTAATTCGAAAATCATACAGTAGTGATCGCATATACTTTTAAATCTACGTACGACATAATTTCAAAAAGAAAACACGACAGAATCCAATTGAGCCGATTTTTTTATACTATGTAAAAACAATAATATGAAATACACGTTTTTATCTTTTTTGCATGATAAACATGAGGATAGTGGCCTTATTCCCACACTAAGACATGTAAAGAATGTAGGAAACGTAGCTAGGTCACTAAATGCGCGTATGGGTATCAGGGGCGTAGCTTTGCAATAATCAATGTGTAGGCCGTCTCGTGAGAAAATCAACATTGTGAAATAAGACGTAAAATATCGATCCGGATCATCCTAAGCATGCCACACAGGCCTACCCGGATAGACACTTTTCGCCTTCTGTGGATTTTCTGTTTCAGGAATCACTACTCTATACATCTATCCCCCTAAGACGGAATGTGTCGGCCGGATCAGTCTGCGCGGACAGCGCAGGCTGATCTGGTCGATACATTACGCAGATGTCTATCGCCGCAGCTGTATTTCGGGGCATTTTGAGAAAAAATGTCTACTTTCGCCACAATGTTTTCAAAATACGTCTGTGGAAAAAAGGGTTAGATATAATAAAACCTGATTGGTGATATGATTCAGAAAAGATTTCTACCCTTTACATGATATGAGAAATGTACAACTAGGAATTTCTGAACAGTGTAGGTTCAGATCAGCCTGTACATTGTCTCAGACTTATCAGAATATACGCATGTTGGCAGAAGCTTCTAACAAGTTTGTGCAAGTAATATATGAACACTGTATATCTTGATTGGACTGTGTAGATGCACAGACTGATCTGGATCTTCACTTTTCACAAAAATAAACTTTGACCTTTTACCATGGAGAGATCACGTGTCCTGTAAATCAGTAGAATAAATTTAATGTAAAATTAAGATCGTTGTGAGATGGACACAAAAATCATCAAAATGACCAATTTTTTCCTGTTTCCCATAAAGATTTTATGCTGCAAATTTGACAAATGTCTGCAATATCGGGAGAAAGGCGCCGAATTGTTTAACACTTTCACTCATACGGCAATTCTGCAGCAGACGACTTTGAACATATTTTGTCAAAACATAGAAAATCTCCATAATTGAATGGATAACCTATCACTAAAAGTGGAAAACATTGTGGCAAAAGGAGAAATTGCACGTTTTGTGCAATTTCTTCTTCTGTCACTATGTTTTCCAAAAGCCGTCTGCTGCAGAGGCGTCCGAAAGCGTTTATATGAGAGGTAAAGGGTTAAAGTAGACTCTTCCCTGTTGGAAATCGGGCGTCTCCATTTCTCATGTTATAAAAATTTAGACTATTTTGATAACTGAATGGCAAACAATGCTGATTTCAGGTGAGGCAGCTCGTTTACGAGCTGACTCACCTGAATCAGTATTGTTTGCAAAAACCTCAATGTTGCCATTGGCGCTGAAAGGGTTAAGAAGGAAAAATAAAAGGGACTAACAATTGTAGACAATAATTATGGATAGACAATTGACAGTTTTCCATTACACTTCTTGCATGTGTTAAATCGTTCACAATGTACTTGTATTGTATACGATTTACAAGCGATTTACTCTAAATAATGTAACTCATTGGCTCGTTTCAACCGAACACAATGTCATTATCATATGCGACTGAAGTTACTCCCTTTGTAAAGACAATATATACGTGAGTTGCCTACCTTAGTGACTTAGATTGATTGATTGATTGATTGGGGTTTAACGCCGTTTTTAACAATTTCTCAGTTATATCACGGCGGCCAGTTCACTTACTCATGCATTTCCTGGTTTTCTCACACCAGTACTCCACATAACAATCTCCCCCAAGCAACTGGCTGCTTTTCCACATAGACTTAGCCCATTGGTGGAAGACGAATGACGCATGTCGCATTGACTTTTGTCGGAAAGAAAGTTGGCCGAGCCGGGATTCGAACTCACAACCCCTGGATTGACAGCCCGCGTCGTTACCGACTGAGCTACCAGGGCTCGGCTAGTGACTTAGAGTATTATGCGATGTTTCCCAAATACCAAAAATATTGAAAGCCTCTTTAAATCATTTTGTAATAATTGGATAGAGTTGGAATCATTGTGGCAAAAGGCATCATGAGTAATTTCTTTAAAATGTTTTCGAAAATCGCCTCCTTCAGATGCGTCTACATGTGTGTAACAATTATGACAAGCGCCCAAAAATTGTCTCCATTCATTGCATAATATTACCATGCTCGATTTTCAATTAGGAAGCATTCTAAATTAGTTTATACTTTATGGTGTATAACCAACGTGACTTTTGGCTACGTTGTCACATTAAATGCCCTTCTACGTCACTTAACCCTTTGACAGCCGAAACCGACTTGGTGAATATAAGTGACTATGAACAATTCTTCCAAATGCAAAGCAGTCTTTTTTTAAAAATTCAGCTTTGAAAGTGTTAGATTCGTATTACCCATCAAATAAACATAGTGGGTGGTGTTTGTTACGAATAATGAGCCGTCCCGCGAGAAAACCAACATTATGGACTCTTCGTAATGTATCGACCCAAATCAGCTTGCGCAGTCCGCGCAGACTGATCCGGGCCGACACATTCCGTCTCAGGGGGATAGAGGTATAGAGTAATTATTCCTGAAACAGAAAATCCACAGGAGGCGAAAAGTGTGTGTCCGGGTTCGCCTTCGTGTCATGCTTAGGCTGATCCGGGTCGATACTTTAAGCAGAATCCACAATGATTTTCTCGCGGGACGGCTTATATGTTAAATTTCTGTGACCTTGGCTTGACTTTTACATTAAAATCGACATTTAACAGTTTTATTATTAATCGGAAGCTACTTGATAGTATACACCTTTTCAAAGTCTATAAATAAGCTAATATGTTATACATCTCGTACGTTGATCTCATTGATGCCAGTATTCAGCTCTCGTAAAATACACATATACATAGTGGTTGCTCTCATTTATGAGCCAAGCCCCGGTAGCCCAGGCGGTAGCGACGCGGGCTGTCAATTCAGCGATTTTGAATTCAAAGCCTAACTCGCTAAACATTATTTCCAACGTTTGACAAAAACTAATATCAATTCGAAAGGCATCATTCGTTTCCCAGCAATAGGCTCATAGTCTATGTGGTAAAGCAGCATGGAAATACTGTTTTGTGGAGTACTGGTGGGAGAAAGCTCTGAAACACTTGGGTTGGTGTAATGGCCGCCGTGATGTGACTGATTTCTTTTTGAAAACACCATTGAATCCAAATCAATCAATTAATTTCAATTGCGAAATTAAACACTCTTTGTTTCTACAGTGTTATATCTTTTTCATTCTGAGTTAGTGTTGTGATGGGAAACTTAATACTGCCCAAAAGCAGGGGCGTAGCTCCCTTTAGGCACTGTAGGCACGTGCCTACACATTTTTTCTAAAAATGCCCCAAAGTGGAGCTGCAGCGATACACATCTGCGTAATGTATCGACCAGATCAGCCTGCGATGTCCGCGCAGACTGATCCGGCCGACACATTCCGTCTAAGAGGGGAGAGATATAGTAGTGATTCCTGAAACAGAAAATCCACAGGAGGCGAAAAGTGTACATCCGGGTACGCCTGTGTGGCATGCTTAGGCTGATCCGGGTCGATACTTTACGCAGAGTCCACAATGTTGATTTTCTCACGAGACGGCCTACACATTGATTATTGCCAAGCTACACCCCTGAAAAACATTAAATCTGAAACAGACAAGTTTGGATACAAAAGGACAAAAATACTAAAATAACTATAAATGGTGATATGTTTATTGAATAGAATCGAAAACATTGTGGAAAAGGAGAAACTGCTCATTATAAAAAGCCGTCTGCCGCAGGTGTGTCAACTTGTATCTTCAGATTGGGAGGGGGATTAAATCTGTTGAAGATCTAATGTTTACTCGGTCAACAGGTTTACAGACCATTCCTAATCCGAACTGGTGCATTCCTATCCTGATGGACACTGAGTTCATTAGTCAAGGATATTCAGTTTCACTTTTAAATGATGATTTCTTTTTCACTTTTCGTTCACTATTATTGATTTGATGAGACGTACAAATCTACAAAATGTTTTAAATTGGAAATAGCTTTATATGATATGAATAAAATTAAACTTGAAGATAGAAGCACGTTTGAAATTGTACTTGTGTACCGGGCGCATATGAAGTAAAGAATCCGATTCATTTGCATTTATATAGTCAACCTTGAATTTAGCAAACACTCATAAAAGTTGTCTACCTCTGTCAAGTTAGACGTCAGGACAGCTTATAAATACATTATAATACCCTGTCTTCACATCGTCCTGGGATGTTTACAGTCCACGTAACGGGCGATTTTGAAATTTATAACTTAGAGCTGTGTCATGCGATAATAGGGTCGGTCGTATTATTGCATGCAAGCCCCTTCTCCCCTCCCCGACCATCCCCATATGTTGGAAAAAAATAAGAGTTAAGGGGCGATGTTGTATTCCAATTCAGTTTCAAGTTTTTAGTTTATTTCGTTAGTCGTCGTCAAATGAAATAAAGTTTATAAATTGCCCCCTTCTTTTCTATATACTTACCCATATGGAAACGCTAAGCCGCCAATACTTAAACGGTGATCTTCGATATTCAACATTAGGCCATTTGCGATCGGCGATGAACCAGATTAGCCTTTCTCGCATGTGTATCGGGATCTACAATGTTCGCAACTAAGTTCAATATACTTCTGAAAGCAGTTTCCAGTTGTTTTTCCGAAACATCGCTTAACCTTTTCCCTCATAAAGACGCTTTCTGACGATTTTGCAGCAGACAGCTTTTTGAAAACATAGTGACAAAAGAAGAAATTACACAAAACGTGCAATTTCTCCTTTTGCCACAATGTTTTTTCACTTTTTTTCATAGGTTATCCATTCAATTATGGAGATTTTCTATTTTTTGACAAAATACGTTCAAAGTCGTCTGCTGCAGAATTGCCGTATGAGGGAAAAGGTTAAATACGTATATACATGCCACCTGTTTAGCCTGAATGCTTCACATACATACTGAATTCGGACGAGATCATTTTACAACGTTCACAACGTGAACATTTGACTTTGATATCCATAACACTTAATACCATGACAATAGAATATGTCGTTCTCATAAATAACACCCCTGGAGTTGGAGAATATAAATTAAAGTCTTGTAAGGGTACACTTGACCTTTGAACTAAACCCTTTAGCTGCCAAAGGCAATTAAAGGCTTTTGCAAACAATGCAGATACAGGTGAAACAGTTCGTAACGAAATATGTCTCTCCTGAAATTCACATTGTTTGCCACTTATACAATAATTTTTACAAAATTGCCTGTTGGCCGACAAAATGGAGAGATACAATTTTCTACAGGGACGAGTCGACTTTGTGAAATTCGGCAGTGAAAGAGATAGAGAACCGAAGAGATGTATTTAAACGGTACAAAGTGAAAATGAAAAACTCAAAATTTGTCAACAGGTACAAGTTTATGTAAATAACATTGTAGTATTTACGGGAATATACGTTCGAAGTACGATTGACTTTGGTAGGCAGATGTTTTTAAACCTTTCCAACTTACAACAAATCTGCAGCAGACGACTTTAACCCTTTCCCTCATAGACGCTTCCTGACGCCTATGCAGCAGACGGCTTTTTGAAAACATAGTGACAAAAGAAGAAATTGCACAAAACGTGCAATTTCTCCTTTTGCCACAATGTTTTCCACTTTTTGTCATAGGTTATCTATTCAATTATGGAGATTTTCTATTTGTTGACAAAATACGTTCAAAGTCGTCTGCTGCAGAATTGTTCTATGAGGGAAAGGGTTAACATATTCTATGTAAAACTATCGAAAATCTCGTTAAATCAAAGTACAGTTATTGATTAGAGTCGAATACGTTGTGACAGAATGATGGAATTTCTCGTTATGTTCAAATATTTTAATAGAAGTTTGCTGCAATGAAAAACGTCTACTATAAGTGTGAGAGGGCTCATTATAAATCTACACTTACTTTGTCAACAACTGATCAAGATTCTTGTAAGGTTTGGTGGCCGTTCTGTTTTACCCCTTCTAAAGTTCAGACGCATTATCCTTTGCAGACATCTCTCTTTTTCTGTCATGTTCCATATTGATGCCTAGATGTTTTCAAATTCGTCTACTGCATATGTGTTGTATATGTGAAAGGGTTTATACGTTTTCAGTTGACACAGTTGTTTCGTACAAGTACGGTTCCCCCATGAGTTCTTCTGAACGAGACACGACTGATCATTTGGAGTCTTTTTGACTCTCCATAATGGGAATATATGAAGGTAAATTGGTCAATTGTAATTGTGGTCATTTCCTTTCGGCGATAGCTGATTAACGTGGGCTTTGACCTAGATGTTAAACAAATGATCTAGATTGTAGACCAATCAAATGTTGTATTAAATGAATAATGTCGAAGAAATAAAGGAAATGAAACGTTTTGATTGGTTCATAGTTAAGTTCGCGATCCTACGAGAGGCACCAATAAGGTGAAGTTCTAATAAGTAAGATGAAATATCAAATAATATGCGCATGTTCCATTTCTTAGTATTTTCTCATATTGATCGCCGTTTATCTTTTTTAAAGATATTTCTTGTTAAACATAGAACTAGGATATAAGTGGTTATAAACGAATTGAATATAATCCAACACGGTTACAAAAACATTAATAAGGTACACTAACTTTGAACTACACGCATTTGTATAGAGTATAATCTTGGTCAACACTATTCGTATATATATACGTACTTTTTTGTCGCGAAGGCAGTAAAAAAGTTCAAATAACATATCACAGGAGCATTGAAATCTGTAAATCTGTAAAATTTATATATTTACGCGAGATATAGAATTACTATTTATGCCAGATACCTACCCCCCAATTTACTGCAATATGGCTCTACACCTGGTTATAGTGTTGCTGCGTCAAATACACTTTTCTCTTCGCGGCAACAAGTTGATTTTGTTTTAAAATAGATTCTGGTGGCGGGGAAAACGCGGAATACCTGTTAGTTACGGTAAATAATGAGGATATCCTGGACTGTTTGAAGTGAGTTTTCGTCGTTCATTTTTTGTGGAATAATACTCAAAAGGAAATTTTCCGATTGGCTCTGTTTTCGATTTGACTGATTGACGGAATATTGATTGATTTGATTGTTGTTTTCGTCGATACCTGACAGTGAACCTCTTTGGTGCTATTGTTGTTGTTTTGGCTGTTGTTGTTTGTAAAGATGTGTCTACTATCTGTTGTTATCTATTATAACTTGGGGATGGTGAGGATACTAATAATATGATAATAAAATTAATTTTTAATAATAATGATAAAAGCGATATTTGTAAAAAATAATAATTATAATAATAATAATTATAATAATAAAAATAATAATAATTACAATAGTAATAATTAAAAGAAAAAGGTATGTTTTACATGTTATACTGATAATAATTCAAAAATATATATGAATTACATGCTATAATTGTAAACCTAAAACTCAACCCTTACATATATAAGACTTTAGACTGGGACTGGTGTCAGTTCATAGTACTGATTGAGTCTGAGAAGCTTGTATGAGCCGTCCTGCGATAAAACCAACATTGTGGACTATGCGTAAAGTTTCAACCCGGATCAGCCTAAGCATGTCGCGCAGGCTTACCCGGATAGACAATGTTCGCGTCCTGTGGTTTTCTGTTTCAGGACTCATTACTCTATACATATATCCCCCTGAGACGGAATGTGTCAGCCCGGATCAGTCTGCGCGGACTGCGCAGGCTGATCTGGGTCGATACATTACGCAGAATCCATAATGATAGTTTTCTCGCGGGCTCATATATCTATTAACCAATTTTTACAATAATAAAGTGTTTTTGTAACTTCAACTGTCGCATGACAAATACATAACAAGATTACTTTACATAGACATTGTTCTGAATGCATCATGCGAAAGTTAATGTTACCCGGGCAATACTTGGGACTGATTCCAGTCTTTACTCTTTCGATGCCAAAGGCAATTAAAAGCTTTCGCAAACAATATACAGATGCAGGTGAGACAGCTCGTAGCGAGTTGTTGCTCCTAAACAGTGCATTGTTTGCACTTAGATATTAAATTTTACCAAATTTCCTTTTGGACGAAAAATGGAGTTGTCCAGTTTGTGTTCAACATGGGAGAGTCGAAATTGGGCAGTGGTTGTCTATGATTAACAATAAAATATTGATCGTTTAAATTCAGCTGCCGCATGATGAAGACATAGCAAGGTCAGTTTGCATAGAAGTATAGGTAACGGACATCGTTATGTATGCACCCTGCCGCAGTTAAATATACTCGGGCAATACCCACTGCGTTTAACCCTTTCCCTCATATAGACGCTTTCTGACGCCTCCGCAGCAGACGGCTTTTTGAAAACATAGTAACAAAAGAAGAAATTGCACAAAACGTGCAATTTCTCCTTTTGTCACAATGTTTTCAACGTTTAGTCATAGGTTATCCATTCAATTATAGAGATATTCCATTATTTAACAAAATGAGTTCAAAGTCGTCTGCTGCAGGATTGTCGTATGAGGGAAAGGGTTAATTAAAGAGAATTTTTAGACGAAGCAAATCTTGATTAGAAACAACAGTTGATTGAAGTAGTAATGCAGATGTCTACCTCTACTCATTAAACAGATAAAACAGCAGCTTTTTTGTGTTCATATATAAATGCCGTGTCAGGCTAAATGGCGTCTCGACCATTTGACTGCTGCATGGAAGCATGTGTCACCAATATAGAGTCAAATCAGTCGGTGTATATAGCTCGTTACGAGCTGACTCACCTGAATCAGTATTGTTTGCAAAAACCTAAATATTGCCTTTGGCGCTGAAAGAGTTAAGCGATGTCAAACAGTCTAACTTTAAATAGTAAAACAAGGTAATAAATTATTGAATAAAAAGGAGAGAACAGTTCAATGTATCCCGAGAGCTTAAGGTAAAGCAAATATCCGATGACCACACATCTTTATCGCACCTTCAAGATCTTTGTTGCGGATACTCAAAATAATTGGCTATATGGTTTAGCGGATTAATAAAATATATATTTAGGGGCAAAAGCAAGTTTACCATATTTGTGTCTAAATATATGTATACCGTTGATACAGAACGCGTGGTTATGACAAATTGGCGTCAAAGACTATTATCCAGTCAATGTCAGACGCATATATTTACGTACACAACACAAATATATTGTTTCAAGACCTGTCATATGCAGGCATGCATATTGCAATAGAGAAAGCACTACAACTTCGTTACGAAAAGGTCTTCTACCATTCCTGAGATAGGCAAATGGCCTGTCATAAGAGGCAATCAATATCATCTGCAGATAGGGTATTGAAACAACCAATGACATTACCCAAACAAGTGACGTCATCGACTCGTGCACCATGTGATTTGTAATTGCATTCTTAACATAACGATTAATTATCCCTGGTTCACAGTTTGCTAAATTTTCAGAGGTCCAGATAAGGAGGGGTATTCAGGTTTTCCCCCCACAATTTCTCTCTTATTATTAAAGCAAACCCTATGTTGTGGGTGCTCAAAAGAATCGTCTCACTGAGACGATTCTTTTGAGTACCCACAACATAGGGTTTAAAAGTCAAATAAGGATTTTAGAATAGGCAAAACGCCCCTTATCTGACGCTCTGGCTAATACATAAATGTAATATCACAACTTAATATCTCGATTAGTTATCACGTTTTGTCTTCGACTTGTATATCATGATTCTTATATTTGTATAAATATGATAACGAGTTATTCTGTCTTCAACTAATATATCGTGGAACTCATTGTCGTTTACGTGAGAACCCCTCGGTGGTGTAGTGGTAAAACGTCCACCTCGGGTGCGGGAGGTCGAGGGTTCGATCCCCGGCCGGCCTCCTATGTGCTCAGGGTTAATGGGGTTATACGACTGACTGGCTGGTTTCAGGATAAATGGACCAGTAGGAAAACACCGTGATACAACTGAAAAATTGTTGAAAGCGGCGAAAAGCACCAAACAATCGATCGATTACGTGATATTACGACTTCCTTGTTTTTCAACTTCCAGGATCGTGTTGAAAAGGGTAATGTTCAGTCAACCGTTTACCTGTGCTGTAATTAAAAATATGTGGAAAACGTTACTTAACCCTTCCCACATACAACAATTATGTAGCAGACAACTTTGAAAAAATAGAGACAAAAACCTGAAAAAATCTCCAATAAAAGATAGCTTAATTGTTAAATAAAGTTGAAAACATTGTGGCCAAAGGAGAAATTGGTCATCATGAGCCACAATGCTTTTAAAAGTCGTCTGCTGCAGATGTGTCAAAATGCGCATAGAGGTGGGAAAAGGGTTAACATTTTCCCTTATTACGACTGACACCACTGGCGAAAACGATGAGGGTTGTCCCATCGTCTGTTCTGTATATGAGCCGTTCTACGAGAAAACCAACATTGTGGTTGATTGATTGATTGGGGTTTAACGCCGTTTTTAACAATTTCTCATCAGTCATATCACGGCGGCCAGTTCACCTACTCATGTGTTTCCTGGTTTTTCTCACACTAGTACTCCACATAACAATCTTCCCAAGCAACTGGCTGCTTTTCCACATAGACTGAGCCCGTTGGTGGAATACGAATGACGCATGTCGCAATGACTTTTGTCAAACGTCGGATAGAAAGTTGGCCGAGCCGGGATTCGAACTCACAACCCCTGGATTGACAGCCCGCGTCGTTACCGACTGAGCTACCGGGACTCGGCCCAACATTGTGGACTCTGCGTAAAGTGTCGATCCGGATCAGTCCAAGTATGCCGCACAGGCTAAATCGGCCTCTTCATGATTACTGTTTCAGGACTCGTTACTCTAAACCGCTTTCCCCCTGAGACGAAATGTGTCGGCCCGGATTAGCCTGTGCGGACGGCGAAGGGTTGATCTGGGTCGATACATTACGCAAGGTCCATAATGTTGGTTTTCTCTTGGACCGGCTCATATCATGTGCTAGATATCTGTTCATAATTAGAAAGTACTTCTTTTCTCAACACTATATCGAGTTCGACATTTTCAAAGTAGGCACATCGAAAGATATATAGATATATAAGGTAAATGGTTGAAAACTGCTATAGCAATGTAAACAATATCGACTTCTTAATCATTGAACGTATCTATAAATACTCTAAACTAGATGTAATTAGATGGTCGCCTCTCTCTACCACTTACATTAAACCCTTACTCAAACCCTCCGCATTTTGACATATATACATGCGTGGCCGCGTCATATAACATGTTGCCTATGTGAAGTTTATAACAAGTATGAGGAGATATGCGTCAGGGATGAGTGTATATTGATTTATGTTCTGCAAAAGCTCTTGTGGGATGCAGATGCTTAAATTAAGTTGTTCGTGTGTTATGTCTAGTTACGAAATTATAAAACTCTGTATTCAAAATAGGAATTCTGATTGGTCAATTTTGACGAAAAAATTAGCTTCTGATTGGTCAATTTTGATAATAAATTAGCCCCTGATTGGTATCATGGACCTGGATCAACATTATTCAGAAAAAGCCTACTTGCATAATTTCCATGACGTGATCATATTTCGGAAATATAGCCTATATTTAACTACTCTTTTCCTAGATACAATGAGTTTAGTTTTCCTAGAATAAAACGGATATATTTAGCTTCTGGGGTAAACTAATTGAGTCGTACCGCGAGAAAACCAACGTTAGGGTCCGCGCAGACTGATCCGCGCCGACACATTCCGTCTCAGCTGGATAGAGTTATAGAGTAATGATTCCTGAAACAGAAAATCCACAGGACGCGAAAAATTTCTGTCCGGGTTAGCCTGCGCGGTATGCTTAGGTTGATCCGGGTCGTTGTTTTACGTAGAGTCCCCAATGTTGGTTTTCTCGCGAGACGGTTCAATTACCATATTGTTCAAACCATTAACAGATTACTAAATTAGCAAAATACGTATGCATGAGAAACCTTGGCCCGTTTGATGTATCCATTTTCTTTCAAGGATTCAAACGGTAATGAAAACATATTTAAAATCAATTTAAAATTGAACTACTTTTGGAATTAATTTGCATAATTTAAAACATTGTAATTGTCGAGGATAAAAAGATAAAGTGCATTCTAGTGATTGAATTCTCGTCTTATTAAAACTTTGATTCACAGTCATACACGCGGTCGCAAATGCAATTTGAGTTCCTCTGTGTATTCATTGATCTTCTTTTCGCACAAAATAATCTTAAAAAACGTTGTGGAAAACAAAATCATTCCTAAAACGAAACTAGTATGACTTCTTTTTCCAAGGTGTTTCACATTTAAAAAGCATTATAGCCCATGAGCACTTCTACGAGAAAACCAACATTGGACTCTGCGTAAAGTTTCGACCTGGATCAGCCTAATATTTCTATCCCCCTGAGACGGAATGTGTCTCCCGGATTAGCCTGCGCGAACTGCGCAGTCTGATCTGGGTCGATACATTACGCAGAGTCCACAATGTTGGTTTTCTCGTGGGATGGCTCATATTTACTCTTACTATGTACCGATAAGACTAATTCAACTGACGATATTCATAAGGGTTTCATCCAGATAAACACTTAATACTGCTTGATAACATTCGTAGTAAACTCTTTGATAACATTTGAAACTGTGCGAGGTTTAGCAATCTCAATCACCAAGACCTGTAACGGTACAAGTGTTTATAACTTACGACTGGAATTAACTAACGGTAAAACAGCTTGAAAGGTGGGACGTTTCGTATCGCTGGAACAGTTTTGTTTTTTACTTGGATTTAATAAATAACAAACATCATTTCGCAATATGGCTGAGAAATCCGATGAGCAAATGGAGAAAGTGGCGGAACAATGTGAGTATAGTTATGTTTCGTCTTGTTGTTGTTGTTGTTGTTGTTGTTGTTGTTGTTGTTGTTGTTGTTGTTGTTGTTGTTCTTCTTCTTCTTCTTCTTCTTCTTCTTCTTCTTCTTCTTCTTCTTCTTCTTCTTCTTCTTCTTCTTCTTCTTCTTCTTCTTCTTCTTCTTCTTCTTCTTCTTCTTCTTCTTCTTCTTCTTCTTTAGAAAAGGCTTACATTACCCATACATTCCTGTAGCATGGATACAATGTAAAATCTGTGCCAAGGTAAATAACGGTATATATATATATATAAATACGATAAACTAGAAACTGGGATGCAGTCCCATTGTTTTCATAGACAGACAGATTGAGAATATGTATGAAATCTTTTTTATTTATTTTATTGAGGTTTAACGCCGTTTTCAACATTATTTCAGTTATATCACGGCGACAGTTCACATATCCATGATCCCTTTGTAAACAAACCAGTACTTTACATGTATGAAATAAACATCGGCCTTGAAAAATGACCATTTCAACATTTGCTTCCTGAGTATTTCATTATCAGTTCACACATTCATTCCCATAGAATGATTACTGTATCGATCCTTAACTGGTGGAGTCTTAAATCGATCATTTGCGAAAGGTGCAGATTTTGATCAGACAGCGCGTAAGTACGGACTAATATATCTACATCTTCACTGGTTACACATGACCAACAACAATGGTCAAATATACTGTCGGAGTGCAAAGCTTATAGTCTGTATGCTCAATGCTACGCCTTTATGGCCTCTGCGTAATATATCGACCCAGATCAGCCTGCGCAGTCCGCGCAGACTGATCCGGGCCGACATATTTCGTCTAAAGGGGATAGAGGTATAGAGGAATGATTCCTAAAACAGAAAATCCAGAGGAGGCGAAAAGTGTCTGTCCGGGTTTGCCTGCGCGGCATACTTAGACTGATATGGGTCGATACTTTACGTAGGATTCACAATGTTGGCTTTCTCGCGGGACGGCTCATATATTACTTTGGAGTACACGTACATATTTATTGTCAACATTTGCATGGCGCTATTAATGTTCAGAGTTGAAAACATTGAAAGGTCAATACTAAAACATTTATTTCAATTATTCTACTAGTGCAAATAGTGAAAACTCGTGCGCGTCTGTGCATGCACACTGTCTCGTCAGAGTCTCCACTGTCTGTCTACATGTCATAAAGCCAAACATGCAAAGTGTGACAATAACTCTGTTCCTGTACCCCAAGGTAATATATTATAAATGCACATAAAGCGTCTCAACTAATCCAACATGCGTCATGTTTTGGCCAACAGGCAATTTGGTAAAATTTAATGTCTTAGTGGCCAACAATGCAGATTTCCGGAGAGACAGCTCGTTACGAACTGTTTCACCTGAATCTGCATTGTTTGCAAAAACTTTTAATTGCCTTTGGCAACGACAGGATAAATCAATTTTCGATATTCCTCATTGAGAGTCAAGATATATACGTAGAAATATAAGTCCATTAACCCATTCCAAAATGCAACATATATAAAACAGACAACTTTGAAAACATATAAGTATGTAACAATGTTGAAAATATCTTAAAGTGAAAATTTAAATATTTAAATGGAGTTGATATTATTGTAGCAAAAATAAAATTTCTCTTTTATCAATATTTCAAAAGCAGGACGAAATGCGACTGCATGTTGGAAAGGATTAATAGTTTTAAATTAAGCTTACATGTTTGAGTAATCGTTTACAAACGTTTTTCTTCTATATGTCGTAATGAAAACGTTGACTATTAACTTTGATTTATAATGTAAAAAAAAGAAAAGAAAATAGATTAGATAAAAATATACGTACATCACGTGGGTGCAAAAAAGGCAAAAGCTAATTGACTTATGAGCTTCGTCACGCAAAAACGTCTCAATTATAACCATCTCCCAAGAATCTATTTAGCAGCAGGTTCCCTTTAACCCTTTCCCTCATACGGCAATTCTGCAGCAGACGACTTTGAACATCTTTTGTCAAAAAATAGAAAATCTCCATAATTGAATAGATAACCTATGACAAAAAGTGGAAAACATTGTGGCAAAAGTAGAAATTGCACGTTTTGTGCAATTTCTTCTTTTGTCACTATGTTTTCAAAAAGCCGTCTGCTGCAGAGACGTCTGGAAGCGTCTATATGAGGGAAAGGGTTAAAAGTCGTTTTACTCAAAAGAAGCTATAATTCTCAAAGTAATGACTTCTTTTGACGAAAATTTATTTGATTATATTGTTGGTGTATGTTCTATTTGATTACTTTATAAATATTTAAAATGTGTGTGATTAGTTTGACAGAGAACCTCTGCTTCGGAAGATATTTGTATTTTACGAAATGTCTCAAAGTAGGGCTACACATGTTACGTTTTATCCAGGTAACTTGACCTAACATATAATATTCTTGTAAAACAATGAAGTTTGTACGCATCTATGAGAATACACACATTCGCTGTCCGAAATGGATTAATGTGGCTTTTTTGTCATGACCCCACACTATGGTTCTGTTTTCTCAATCATGCGTTTTTGCCCCTTCCTTTTATCTTTAATCACACTACAGACTATATACCAGCTATCAGACCTATAGGTATTGTAATTGAATGTGGAACAGTGACATGTTGTAAATAGTTTTCCTTGTGTCATACGCCATCTGCAAAACGACTCAAACATGCATTATATCATACGTACAACCCTGCTCCATTTAGCAGATATAATATAAGTATATAAGTAAGTATATCTTTCTAATTTGATCACAACACTAATCCTTCTCACATATACGAATCTGCAGCAGATTACTTCAAAGACATTTAATAAAACATATGCGGAAACTTACAACCCTACTCCATATTGCAGATATACTATACGTATCATAAAACGTATCATCTGTCTCACATGCAACAAATCTGCAGCAGATGACTTTGAAGACATTAATCCAAAAATATGGAAACTCTCCATTAATCAAAGAATAAGTATGGAATAAGGTTGAAAATGTTGCCACAATGTTTGCAAAACTCACCTGTATCAGATGCGTCAGAAAGCACCTGTATGTGGGAAAGAGTTAAACATTGCCATGAGAACGATTCCGTATAGTCGCCCTAATCATGAAAACACTAACCCAGTGCTTTAAAGCGCCATGTATCTTTCTTATTACTCTATACCTCTATCCCCCTGAGACGGAATGTATCGGCCCGGATTAGCCTGCGCGGATTGCGCAGGCCGATCTGGTTCGATACATTAAGCAGAGTCCTTAATGTTGGTTTTCTCGTGGAACGGCTCATATGTAAGAGTAGAATTGTCACAGTGTTATTCCCATTCCATCGTATTGTACAAGGGCGTTGTTAACCAACGGTAGTTCCATCGTATTGTACAAGGGCGCTGTTAACCAACGATAGTTCCATCGTATTGTACAAGGGCGTTGTTAACCAACGATTGTTCCATCGTATTGTACAAGGGCGTTGTTAACCAACGATTGTTCCATAGTATTGTACAAGGGCGTTGTTAACCAACGAGTGTTCCATCGTATTGTACAAGGGCGCTGTTAACCAACGATTGTTCTATCGTATTGTACAAGGGCGTTGTTAACCAATGATTGTTCTATCGTATTGTACAAGGGCGCTGTTAACCAACGATTGTTATATCGTATTGTACAAGGGCGCTGTTAACCAACGATAGTTCCATCGTATTGTACAAGGGCGCTGTTAACCAACGATTGTTCTATCGTATTGTACAAGGGCGCTGTTAACCAACGAGTGTTCTATCGTATTGTACAAGGGCGCTGTTAACCAACGATTGTTCTATCGTATTGTACAAGGGCGCTGTTAACCAACGATTGTTCTATCGTATTGTACAAGGGCGCTGTTAACCAACGATAGTTCCATCGTATTGTACAAGGGCGCTGTTAACCAACGATTGTTCCATCGTATTGTACAAGGGCGCTGTTAACCAACGATTGTTCCTTCGTATTGTACAAGGGCGCTGTTAACCAACGATAGTTCCATCGTATTGTACAAAGGCGCTGTTAACCAACGATTGTTCCATCGTATTGTACAAGGACGCTGTTAACCAACGATTGTTCCATCGTATTGTACAAGGGCGCTGTTAACCAACGACTGTTCCATCGTAGTGTACAAGGGCGCTGTTAACCAACGACTATTCCATCGTATTGTACAAGGGCGCTGTTAACCAACGATTGTTCTATCGTATTGTACAAAGGCGCTGTTAACCAACGATTGTTCCATCGTATTGTACAAGGACGCTGTT
This sequence comes from Serripes groenlandicus, assembly GCA_031761405.1. Lineage (NCBI taxonomy): Eukaryota > Metazoa > Mollusca > Bivalvia > Cardiida > Cardiidae > Serripes > Serripes groenlandicus. The sequence goes on along the minus strand of JASEVX010000001.1, from coordinate 124,941,369 downwards.
AACCAACGATTGTTCCATCGTATTGTACAACGGCGCTGTTAACCAACGACTATTCCATCGTATTGTACAAGGGCGCTGTTAACCAACGATTGGTCTATCGTATTGTACAAGGGCACTGTTAACCAACGATTGTTCCATCGTATTGTACAAGGGTGCTGTTAACCAACGATTGTTCTATCGTATTGTACAAGGTCGCTGTTAACCAACGATTGTTCTGTCGTATTGTACAAGGGCGTTGTTAACCAACGATTGTTCTATCGTATTGTACAATGGCACTGTTAACCAACGATTGTTATATCGTATTGTACAAGGGCGCTGTTAACCAACGATTGTTCTATCGTATTGTACAAGGGCGCTGTTAACCAACGATTGTTCTATCGTATTGTACAAGGGCGCTGTTAACCAACGATTGTTCTATCGTATTGTACAAGGGCGCTGTTAACCAACGATTTTTCTATCGTATTGTACAAGGGCGCTGTTAACCAACGATAGTTCTATCGTATTGTACAAGGGCGCTGTTAACAAACGATTGTTCTATCGTATTGTACAAGGGCGCTGTTAACCAACGAGTGTTCTCTCGTATTGAACAAGGGCGCTGTTAACCAACGATTGTTCTATCGTATTGTACAAGGGCGCTGTTAACCAACGAGTGTTCTATCGTATTGTACAAGGGCGTTGTTAACCAACGAGTGTTCTATCGTATTGTACAAGGGCGCTGTTAACCTACGATTGTTCTATCGTATTGTACAAGGGCGCTGTTAACCAACGATAGTTCCATCGTATTGTACAATGGCGCTGTTAACCAACGATTGTTCTATCGTATTGTACAATGGCGCTGTTAACCAACGATTGTTCTATCGTATTGTACAAGGGCGCTGTTAACCAACGATTGTTCTATCGTATTGTACAAAGGCGCTGTTAACCAACGATTGTTCTATCGTATTGTACAAGGGTGCTGTTAACCAACGATTGTTCTATCGTATTGTACAAGGGCGCTGTTAACCAACGATAGTTCCATCGTATTGTACAAGGGCGCTGTTAACCAACGATTGTTCCATCGTATTGTACAAGGGCGCTGTTAACCAACGATTGTTCCTTCGTATTGTACAAGGGCGCTGTTAACCAACGATAGTTCCATCTTATTGTACAAAGGCGCTGTTAACCAACGATTGTTCCATCGTATTGTACAAGGACGCTGTTAACCAACGATTGTTCCATCGTATTGTACAAGGGCGCTGTTAACCAACGACTGTTCCATCGTATTGTACAAGGGCGCTGTTAACCAACGACTATTCCATCGTATTGTACAAGGGCGCTGTTAACCAACGAGTGTTCTATCGTATTGTACAAGGGCGCTGTTAACCAACGATTGTTCCATCGTATTGTACAAGGGCGCAGTTAACAAACGATTGTAATATTATCATTATATCGATGGGTTTGATGCAAAAACATTTAACGTTGATTTTATTTGCATGTGTCAATAATTTAGAAATATTGAGGAAGCGGCAGTGAGAGCTTGGGGAGGTTGTAAGATTGTTTTTGTTTTCATAGTTTCTTCCTGATTAATGTTTGGGGATACATGTACATTGTATATTAGGATACTTATATGTTATGCATTTCGATAAGACTCATTTCAACGCTTTAATCTAGCAAAGCTTTTAACTCTCTAAACTGTATCTGATAAAAAGAATGGAAATGTTTTAAAGATCATCATTTTTCATCTTTTTTTTCTGAAACATTTAATGTTTGATTTATCTTTTTAACTTCCGCATTCACCCGAAAGCCAAGACTTGTTTCGCTCTGTGAGGCCTTTCACCCCTTACTCTGCTGTGTATATATTTAAATAAAAAACTCGAAATGTAAAGACCCAGATCAGGCTGTACTTACGTTTACAGTCTACTCATTGCCTTCATGTGTCTGTTTCTGTTTTTGTATGTTGTTGTGTGTGTTTTTGTACATTCCAATCGATTGTTCAAGTAAAATAATAAATTAATTGAATTGAATTTATTGTAATTGAATTATTGTCTTGGTGTGTATGCATAATTTAGCAAGTTACTGCGTGGTACGATACGAAATACAAATTCAAGGATTGAAAAGTTAAAAAAAAACATTCGACAATATAAGAATTCAATCGTTAAAGAAAAAGATAACCAAAATTTTGAAAAAATATTCATACGTCGGCACAACTGACTTGTTTTTCGTTATTGCTTGTGTGTTTGTTTACATGCTTGTTTGTTTATTTTCAACAAAAGAAACCGTCTATTTAAAAAGTTATAATTTAGCCACGCCTCATAAAAGTCAACCGTAGGAGGTTTTATTTGTTATGACGTTCCAGATGAAAATGTATATACCTACATGATCCCATCCATGATAAAGGTACACGTTGGCATTCCTGAACTTCTTACATGCTTGCGTGATTAATATTTGATTAACGTCGATCTAGATCAGGCTATGTGGATGTACAGGCTGATCTGTGTATATGCTGTTCTCTCAAAATACCAGAGTGTACCTTTCTTCGTGGACGAGCTAAACTATAGTGAGATTGAAGTCACGATGTTTCTCTGATAGTTTATACAATGTTTTATTGACATGGTAGCGCAACATGTAAGATCCGGATCATACTACGCGGCTGTGCAGCCAGATCTATATATATCCTGATCACTTTAAAGCCCTGACGATGATCAGTGTTCTTATGAAGTTGCTATTTTTAAATAACCTAAACTAATACAAAATTAACTATTTAACATGGGCATCAATAAATGTCAGTATTCAAATGATAGTTTTGTATCAGATAATCAAGTGTCAAAATAACTTGGGTACTAAGGAATTCCTTTATGATTGAATCGAACAAGGTAACTAGGGGTTTAGGTTTTTCATAACACGCTTCAGTCTAGATTGGACTCGGTGCATTCATCTCTTTCAGCGCCGAGTTGTTTAAAGTAGACTCTTCCATGTTCCAATTCGGGCGACTGTATTTCATATGTTATAAGAGTTTTGTAATATTTGGATAACTACAAGGCAAACAATGCTGATTTCAGGTGAGACAGCTCGTTACGAGATGACTCACCTGAATCAGTATTGTTTGCAAAAAGCTCAATATTGCCTTTGGCTCTGAAAGAGTTAAACTATTTCAAAGATACACATGTTGATACTGAAGTGAATACAAAAACTTAAAAAAGATATGCGAGATGAAGTTGGGAAATGAATAGAAATCACTTATTGAAATTACAGTATCAATTCACGGGTTTAACGAAAGAAACGATGTGAGAAGTGTCAACAACCTACTGAAAAGCGAAAGTAGCGGTCTTATTATAAAGAAGATAGCAAAATATATTTCAGTTGTAATAGAACTAAACGGATCCATCATCCGGTAATAAGTTCACTGCTCGATTCAATAAAGTAAATCATATTAAATGCACAACTCTAAATAAACATTGTATCTGTATAGTTGGTGTTTTTTGGACCGGTTGCCTCAATTTATTAAAAACAAACATTTATTTTAATGTACTAAACTCAAGAGATTGCATCCAGTCTAGTTTTACCCATAAAAAGGGGTTTCTCCAGCGTAGTCATATGTTTTCAGTATATGTCATCGTGCACACTATATTCATGTAGGTCAATATCATAAAATGGACTTTTTACATATTCAGTATGACTCATGTTATGGTACAAGTGTTACCCTGACATTTGACCTGACTACATTATCATATAAATCATTATGATACACTTTTGCATTTTCATCATTTTTGAATTGTGTCTCGTGTTTTCTCATGTTGTGTATTATGATAAGACATGTTGTGTATTATGATAAGACATGTTGTGTATTTTGATGAGACATATTGTGTATTATGATAAGACATGTTGTGTACTTTGATAAGACATGTTGTGTATTATGATAAGACATGTTGTGTACTTTGATAAGACATGTTGTGTATTATGGTAAGACATGTTGTGTATTATGATAATATATGTTTTGTGCTTTAGTAACACCATGACCAAACCATAATTGTATTAATCATAAGAAATCTTAGTTTGTACAATAGATCGGGAACAGGTCAACATTGTCCAGCAATACATAGGATGCAATTGACATCAGCTGTTCCACTTTGGTCACTGTATCCCTTTCCATATACATGCGCATTTAGGCACATCTTCAGCTGACGGCATTTGAAAATATAAAATACAACATGAGTTGCTCCTTTTGCCTCAATGTTTCCAAGTAGGAAGATTGTCCCTATTCTTGCCTATATGTTTTCAAAGGCGTCGACTGATGATGTGGTGTATCGGAAATTAATGGAGCGTTTCAAATCAAGTAAAGGTGCATTCATTGTACTTTATCCCTGTGCCACATACAATAAATCTTCAGCAGACGACTTTGAAAACATCTAAGCAAAACTATCGAAAGTATATATAAATGAAAGTATACTTATTGACAAGAGTTGAAAACATTGTGGCAAATGAGAAAATTGCTCATTATGACCAGTATCTCCTTTTGTCACAATGTTTTCAAATTTCGTCTGCTATGGAAGCGTCCAAATGGGTCAACATGTGAGAAAGGGTTATGTAACCTGGTACAGACACTTTTAAGATTACCTAGGGCTAGATAATTGAATAATTAAACCGTATCACTTATGGTTCAGAGTCGTCTGAGAATCGTCTGATGAAAGAAATGTATAACAATTGCTATAAAAACGTACATTGACAGTATACTTTCAATGCAAAATTGATAATATTGTGGGAAAAGTAGAGATTGCTGACTTTGAGCATTTTTTCCGGTTTTTTTATTCAACGTTTTTCAAAAGTTGTCTGTTGCATAAACGTCCGATGTCGTCTGAATCATGCCGACATTTCACGCATCTCCACGCAACAGACGACTGCTATATCGAGGGAGATTTTGTTAAAAAACAAGCTGTTTTTTAATGTGCTTTTTACTTCATTACACATTCTTCTTTTCAATCGTTTCCATTCACGGTGGTGCTGTGGTAGAGCATTTGCCTCTTGCATCAAAAGTCCCGGGTTCGAATCCCGTGCTGAGCGGGTTCTGCCTTTGGGGTGTTTATCACACAAACGGCGCGAGTACTGGCTATGTCTCCAGGAAGCAGACATCGAACGTGGTTAATATAACCTTAAAGTTTGTTTCGCAATTGATGGTAAGAAATAATAAGTGTAACCCTTTCCCACATACATCAAAATTGCAGCAGTCGACTTTGAATACATATAGGCAAAAATGTAACAAATCTCTATAAATGAAGGTCTAAATTATTAGCAATATTTCCTTCGGCCACGATGTTTTCAAAAATCGTCTGCTGCAGATGCGTCAAAACGTGCCTACAAGTGGGAAAGGGTTAAAGTAATACACACTTATATCCGGAGAAGAGGAGGCTTGTTGTATCACCGTTTGGCATCTCTTAACTCTAACCCACATATAAAATCTTTCTGATGTCTCTGCAGTAGTCAGTCTTTAATAACATTGTGACCAATGGGGGCAATGCTCATTATGAACATTACTTTCTAATTTCTCACATTGTTTTCAACTTTATAACTCTAATAAATTAATTCACGTTTAGTTACAGATATTTTACTTGTCTTTCAGTGACGTTAACGGCATATTTATTTATGTGGGGAAGGGTTAAAGAAATATAGAAAATTAAACAAATGGAGCTTTGTTCGTATTTTTGTCCCCCGTGATGGCACTTCTAGAAAGATATATAGGAAGTGAATCAGATGGAGTTATAAGTCTTGTTTTTGGTTTACCTCAAAAGTCAGATCTATCACTCATCTAAGAGAATGAAACAGTGAAGACTGTGATGAAACTAAGCATATGTTTTTCGGATGTGAAGTATGATCCCTTTTGGCGTGAAGCGGCTATATTATTTTATTTCAAGACAATTTGTTTTCTTCAATTAAACTTTAAAATTTTATATTATTTTATTTCAAGACAATTTATTTTCTTCAATTAAACTTTAGAATTTTATATTATTTTATTTCAAGACAATTTGTTTTCTTCAGTTAAACTTTAGAATTTTACATCTAAGTCTCGTCTCGCGGGTTTGGGTCTTATTTAGCTAAATTGACGTTAATACAGCAGGGCTACACATCTAAATGTTCGTAAAAAAGGGACTACATTACGTGTAGGCGCACAGTGACAGGTCTGGTGAGACTGGGTGGATGCATAGGTTCGTCTGAATTGTTACGGTACGGAGTTACATTAATCGAATGACGAGGCTAAACACTAGGGCATGTCCACGTGCTTACGCCCTACTCTGAAGGAAAGAGATTAGTGTAGTAAATCCCAGGCTTACATGTCTTTACCCCCTGCTTTCATTACAAGGAACGCACAAAATAGGATGTCGATTATTGTTTTCATTTCATAATAATATCGTAGTTATCTGGTTAAACATTTCCTTCTTTTAACTCTTTTTCTACAAACAAATGCAAATCTGTAGCAGACGACATTGAAAACATATAGACACAAAATACGGAAATTCTCTATAAATGAGGTATGATTATTGAAAAGAGTTGAAAGCATTGTGGCAAAAGTAGAAATTGCTTATTGTTAGCAATTTCTCTTTTTGCCACAATGTTTTTTTCAAAAGTCGTCTGCTGCAAATTAGCATATATCGTCAGTATCAGGAAAAGGAAACAGTTAAACCCAGTATTGACGATTTTTCAAACATCTGCATCAGATGATATTGTGGAAAGAGATGTTTTGAAGTCTTTATCTTACAGTGTTTCAATATCAATATCAAAATCAATTTTCCGATATCCAGGTTTCTATTTTTGTTTCATATGTTTTCAAAGCAGTCGTAGGAAATGTTTTCGAAAGTTGAAATGGATGACTAATCGAATTAGATTCATACATTCATTCTACATTCCATAAACATGTTTGCAAGTAACTTATCTTTATTTTCCATTACACTTCTCCGAGTATGCATGAATAGATGGTAAACATGGAAGATGCTCGCCAGACTGCGCGAAGACGCAAGCTGCTTTAGTTCATCGCAAGTCTCAATACCAATGGGCTAACAATCTATGTGGAAAATCAGCCAGTTGCTTTGAAAGTATGATGTGTTGCGTACTGGTGTGAGAAAGCCAGGAAAGACACGTGTATGTAAAATGTCCGCCGTGATATGACTGAAGTTTTGTTTTGAAAATGGCGTTAAACCCCAATCAATCAATCAATCCAAACGCCGGAATTGAGGTTTCATTTAAATCGAGATTGGGTTACATGTATACACATGCTACGCCTTGTTGTCGAGTTATGTAAAGATATTTAAAATAGTGTGTGTATAACCGGAACAGATTACGATTGAACTATCACCTGGTGCATTTGACACATCAATGTACATTTTCAATATAAATTATGTTCACTGACCTTTTTGGTGACATTATTGCCGTATCAATGTACCAGGGGGAGTGCATTGCCAACAAGAAATTCCCTGATCAGATTGTTAACCGTTCTCACCCTCAGACGCTCCTTTGACGCATCTACATCATAAGACTTTTGAAAACATTAAGGGGAATAGATCAATTGCTCACAATGAGCAATTTCTCATTTTACCACAATGTTCTCAAAGCTAGTCTGCTGAAAATGGCCATATGTCGTCTGTATCAGGGAAAGGCTTAACTCTTAACGTTGCATAGACGATGTTTGCAAGCCTCTGCATCGGATGATATTGTCGAAAGATATTTTTTTAAATTATAACACTTTCATTTATAGAGATTCTCACATTCCAGCCAAGTAATTTTCAATGGCGTTTGCTGCAGATCTGATTGATATAAGTGAAAAAAGAAATAGTTAAAGTTGGACACACTGATATTCATTTTCTTTGATAGGCCAATCAATGGAATTTCTTTTGCAACAATAATGAACAAGAACATATTCTGAATCCGGGAAAAAATAATGACATCTGTTGACGAAATAAATGTCTGCGTTATCTACCAATCATATGCCAATAAATACCGCATACTGACAAACGACTCCAACGTGCATTCTATCTTACATACTCGTCGCGTCATGCGAGTGTATGTCTTCTTACCTCTACCATCTGATATAGTTTTAAAATAATGTAAGTTTATGTCTTCTTACCTCTACCATCTGATATAGTTTTAAAATAATGTAAGTTTATGTTTTCTTACCTCTACCATCTGATATAGATTTAAAATAATGTAAGTTTATGTCTTTTTACCTCTACCGTCTGATATAGATTTAAAATAATGTAAGTTTATGTCTTTTTACCTCTACCGTCTGATATAGGTTTAACCCAACATACGACAATTTGAGTAGAAATAATTGAATGGATAACCTATGACTAAAAGTGGAAAACATTGTGGCAAAAGGAGAAATTGCACGTTTTGTGCAATTTCTTCATTTGTCACTATGTTTTCAAAAAGCTGTCTGCTGCAGAGGCGTCAGAAAGCGTCTATATGAGGGAAAGGGTTAAAATATTTGTTGGCGTACAACTAATGTAACTGCATTTTTAGTCATTCGTCAGAAATCTCTTTCTTCTTCAGATACGTTCCAATTATAAATATATATGCTCAACATTAGGCGAATCAAAAAAGTGCGTCATCCCTGCGTTAGCATCACTTAAGCCTTTTCCCACTAGCTGACGCATTTTTTCGTCTCTGCAGCAGACGACTATCGAAAACATAGTGATAAAAGGAGAAATTGCGCATGGTGAGTAACTTGTCCTTTTGCGACAATGCTTTCAATTGCATTCAATGGTTATTCTTTCATTTACAGAGAATTTCAATACATTTGCTTTGTTTTTCAATTCGTCTACTGTATTCTTCTTAAATGTGGGACAATATTTTCAAATGGGGTTACTATTTTAGTTTGTCTGCTGAATTACACCTGTGAATCATTCAAGTATTTGATCATTGACTTTTTGGCCGGTGAGATTGTTCGAAGACTCGTCAGAGTGCACCTTTCATCGGATGCGAAGAGACACCTATTTGCCGGGCGTCGTTCGTGCAAATCAGCATGACGTAAATAAAGAATAAAACCGCGCCTTTGAAAACAAGCTGCAATTCCATTTTAGCTTAACCCTTTCCTCTCTATAGAAGCATGTTGACGCATCTGCAGCAGACGAATCTTGGAAACATTGTGGCAAAACGAGAAATTGCTCAAGGTGAGCATATTCTCCGTTTTCCTCAATGTTTTCAACTATTTTCAGTAACATGACCTTCATGTATAGAGATTTTACATAAGTTCAATAAGTGTCTTTAAAGGGGTCTGCTGCAGATTTATTGCGTGTGGGAAAGGGTTAACAAACAGGGTTATCGAAGGGGTTTAACTTCCAGTTTTCCGGGAGAAGTTATATCTATGACTATTCTGCACGTATGAGAATAGTGGAGGCTGTCGCGTTTCTATACGTACGTACAGGTTCCCCAGGGTATTCACTGTACGCAGAGGCAAGAAGACCTCTAATCGTCTGACGCGGCTCGAATGTTATGTGATAATTAGTATTAACGCAATCTACAGTTGTGTCAATGAACGATAAAACAATGCCTTTTACATTGTCCGCCCATACAGCAAACGACTTTTGAAAACATTGTCGTAAAAGAAGAAATAACTCATAATGAGCAATTTCCCCCATTTGCCACTGTATTATCAACTATTTTCAGTAAAAGCACGTTCGTTTATATATTATTTTTTTTCATGGTATTGCCCAGATGTTAAAAAAAGTATTCTGCTGCAAATGTGTTGTATGTAGAAAAGTATTGAAGCTGTTGTGTGTTGACGTTGTTTACCCTCGCTCTCGACATTAATGCCATTTGGCGAGCAAAGTAGTATTGAGGCCGTCGCCATTTTCCGTGATATGTGATGCTTAAACAACCCTGCAGTAGTTGTCTACTTAGAGCATTATTTAATGAATAGAACATTTATCACTATGCCTTTTATCTCTGGATACGATATTATTCTGTAACCCTTTCCAACAGATAACGATTGTGCAGCAGATGACTTCAAAAACATCTATGTAAAACTATAAAGAATATCTATATTCGAAAGTATAATCATTGAATATTGTTGAAACATTTTTTGCAAACAGAGGAATTTCTCTTTTTGCCACAATGTTTTCAAATGTCGTTTGCTGCAGAGGCATCAGACATCGTCTGTATTTGGGAAAGCGTTTAACTATCTGCAAAAGTTGGCTGGAAGTTATACCATTCATTTGCCTAAGCATTCCATATTTTTCTCCATCTGCTTTCAATATAAAAAAGATTTATTACACAGCCTCAAACGATAATATGAGGTAATAAGATTATTATTTTGTCTCGGAGACCTGCACGTATTCGTCCACAATCAGGTCAGTGACAGGTCAATATACACTAAAATTATGTTATCCCTGTAATCGGATACCTATTGCCCGTTCACCTAATATGACATTTGAGCCGTCCCACGAGAAAACCAACAGCGTGGTCTCTGCGTGAAGTATCGACCCGGATCAGCCTAAGCATGCCGCACAGGCTAACCCGGACAGTGGATGTTCCCACGGTTTCAGGAGTCATTACTCTATACCTCTATTCCTCTGAGGCGGAAAGTGTCGGCCCGGATTAGGCTGATCTGGGTCGATATATTACGCACAGTCCATACTGTTGGTTTTCTCATGGAACGACTCATTTTAAAAATATTTATGAGGTGGAAAACCATTTAATTTTAAAGCATAGTTTTGACACATGATTGAAAGTGTTACTGCAGAGGCGACATAAGTATTGTGTCAGGGAGAGGGCGGCTGTTCTTGACGTGTGTGACAATAAGAGAGTCACAATGTATGATAACCGTTTGAGGACAATTTAAATGAGGAAAAAATATACCACATAATGTATGCATTAGTTTGATACTCGAAACTCGGTTGAAAACCGTATGGGATATACAATCTGTCCCTTTTCATGCAAAGTTTTCTAAATCGTCTACTGCAAGGTAATAAAACAAAATTGGGTGTAAGAGAGGTCTATGACCGAACAAACCTTATATCGTTTGCTTAAATCCTAAAGAGGAGTAAAACTATCTGCTTAGAAGTATAATTATCTCCAAACTAAAGTATACAGACGTTATATGACGACTTGACATCAGACAAATTTAAAACATTAAGGGAAAAGATCAAATGGGTTAGAGAAATGTTTCCGTCAATGATTTCCACTCTATATCAATTTCTACTTTCGATATAGAACACTTTTTTACCTCGAATATGTTCAAAGCAGACGATTATTTCACCCCTTCCTACATATAACTGAATCTAGCAGACAACTTTGAAAGTGTAAAGCCAAAATAGGGTAAACATCTATAAATGCAAGTTATTTCGGATCGGGACGTCTAGCAAATAGGCTGTGTAGGCTTTAAGCAAACTCACTCTCATAACTGTCTGAATAGAGGCGGTAGATTGATTACATAAGGTTACCGTCACAGAAATATTGACAGAAGGGACACAACTCAATCCGTCATATTTTACATTTGTGTCCTAACTTGTATCGTCAAAGAGAATCACATTCGGTTGTCTCCCTTTTACTGGTTTTAGTTTAACATAAAAATACCTGTTTGAAAAACATTTCACTTCGACCCTTCTTCAGTTGGCGACATTTATCAATCTTGCTTTTAACGTTGCTCATTTTAGCCATTTCTCATTTTATTACAATATTTCTTATCAATTCTGGATGTAGTATTCTTCTTCCATTCTCCAGAGTATCATGT